>JAYXIM010013461.1:0-27285 GCA_037575425.1 Anastrepha fraterculus | reverse complement strand
AAAGTTCAGACAAACTCGTTTCACTTCAATTCCAATTTCGACTCCAACTGGTTAACTCCAATTAAATAGTTGCTCTAGAGCAGACGAAGGTTTTACGGCTTATTATTTATAAATATGTCAGCCTAATGGCACAGGCGCTAGATCTCAGAGCCCCGTCTCTTACTAATTCTCTCCACCAAATATTAGTGAATATCTCCCTCGCTGCGACTTTCAACAAGTCAATCGCAACAATTCCAACAACTTTGCTGAGTGAAATGACGAAACATTGCGCAAAAGGCTTTCGCTACCTTCGCGTGCGAAAACTTCCGTTTCCGTGTGATGTGAATAGGGTAACAAACAACAACAGTAACTAAAATAACACCTGCATACAAAGGAAAACTTTACAAGGACTCCAAAGAAACCATCACACAGAACAATACATCTTGGCGGCGATGACGACGAGAACGACAACAGCGACGACAAAGATTAAGCAGCACAACAATCGAATGCGAATAAACGAGAGAAAAGTTTGAGGAAGATCTTAATATTGAAGATATACTCCCGCAAGTCCGCAAGTCAAGTCAGCGCAAAGGAAATGGCTGAAGTAGGCGAGGTGCGCCAAATCAAGACGAAAAGCGCTGCTAGTGGGACAGACAAACAAAAACGGTAATGGCTGACGAAATGTTTCACACTTGAAGGCGTAAACTTTTGCTGTTGTGTGCCATGTCAAGTTTTTGCACTGTGACCGGCGCTTGCTATCACAAGCTGCTTTGTCTTCCTGGATGTGGGCGAGTGTGTGTGCGTGAGCTCACTTCGGTGCGGTTTGTGTGTGAGTGCAGTGCCGACAATCTTGGCGTGTATGAACAGCTGCAACATTAGCACCTCGAACACAATTGCATGAATGTATGCATGTGTGTGTGTGTGTGTGTGTGCCTGTATGCACGCATGTAGGAGTGTTTTGCCAGGTGCATGCAGAGGTGTTGCGCTTTTGTTGCTGTTGTAGCGTTTTGCTGTTGCTGCAGCTGTCAACTTGAGCATGTCATTCATTTCGCAAGTAAATACAACCACCGCGGCAAGTAGGACTGACTGCCAAGTAGAAGGCATATAAAGGCAGAGACAAGTAGGAGCTGACGGGAGTGGAATGGGGATGTGAGCTGTACATAAAGGGTCCATAAGTGGGTTATTTTTAAAAATTAAAGAAAAAAAATGAGCAAAAATATTTTTTTTTTGGGTTTATTCGAAAGAGCAAACGTTTCCATTGGAATATGGGATACGATTTCATTCATGATGCTCCCTCGGCTGGCTTCGCAGTAGCGCATCCTATTAACCCAGTTTACCAAGATCTTGAGGACAGTTTCTGGCTGTAGCTTACGAATGACTTGCTCGGTTTTCATTTTAGTGGGCTGAGTCGCTAATAGATTATTCGCATTACTTCGGACTTTCACGGGAACACACAAAAAAGTCCAACGGCGTCAAATCGCCGCTCAAAGGCTGATAGTACAATCGCCGAGATGGCTGAAAACACTATTCCTGAGCTCGACACGAGAAAGATCGACTATGGCATGAGCTGTGTGGCATGGCGCGCCATTATGCCGAGAGCAAAGGTCTTCCAAGTTCATGTCCTAAATTTCCGGCTGCAAAAAATCGTTTGTCGTACCTCTGTAGCACTCACCGGTGGCCGAAATGGCGTTTCAAGCAGATTTTTTTTAAGAAAAATGGGTAAAATCTGCGCCAAACTGCCACTCACTGAGGATATATTGGCTTCTCGATGATCACGCGCGGGTTTAAGATGCCTAGATGCGGCAATTTTGCTTGTTAACATGAAATGAAAAAGCACTTCGCCAGAAAAGAGGATACTTGCGAGCAGGAATGTTGCTCCATTTTGGTCCACTTCGAGCTCCTTTAAAGCGCAAACTGAGAGATGATAACGACGGCTATGGTTGTGCGCCAACAATTGCTGAGTTCTGGGATCTTGTAAGCGAATAATGCGAGTTCTTTTGTGCAAAATCTGCATTAGGCTGGTGCGTGAAATGTTGAGTTATGTATGATCGATGGCGAGTTCATGATCCAGGACTGAGTCACACACTCTCGGTTACAGGAGCCACTTTCTCGCCAGTACGTGCCGTAGGACGGTGCGAATCGTGAGTCTAACCCACTAGCAAGCCAGTCTCATGAACTTTTTGCACAAACTTGCCCACAGCAGGCGCCTCATTTCAGCTAAAATTTTAAATAAAAACACTATTTGAGCTATACAGCTATACAACATTGACTTGGGAAATAAGTTTGCAATAGTTCCTCAACGTTGTTCGAGCGATTCATTTCGTTCCACGGAGATGTGATACTGACACTCTGTTAAGATTTCCAGCGGAAAGAGCTGTCACTGTCAAAATATATACACAAGAAACCTTCCTTGCCTGACACTTACCGTCGGTTAAAGCTTCTTCGCCTAAAAGAGATGGCGGCCGCCATAGCCGAAAGTACTGATGTGTGACTACCATTCGGGAGTGCATAGGTCCGAATCTCCGTGAAACACCAGACTGAGTTTTTTCCAATAGCGGTCGCGTCTGCCCCGCCTTCGCTCGAATCAGGCTTGAGGTCTTTGGCACTGATGTGTTAAAAAGCGAGCATCTTGGCTCCATGGCACCACAAGATCTACTCAGACTTCTTAGGAGGTCGAGTAGACTTAAAACGAATTAAAAAGGGAATCCGAGTGCAGTACAATGGACTTAATGGTCGCTTCCTCGGCAGACAATGATAAACCTCCGAGTGTACCTATTTCTGCATGAAAAAGCTCCTCGCTCTGCCGTTCGGGGTCGGCTTAAAACTGTAGGTGGAACAATATCAAAAGACGTGCACCTCAAATAGGAGGAAGAGCTCGGCCAAACTTTTAATTATTTGTTTTTCATTCTGAAAGAGATGTCCGCTCAAGAGCGGCCAATTTGTTCCGATGTCTAAGATTTGGTATAGGAAAAAATGTCCGCCCAAGAGAAGTATCTGCCTAATAGAGGTGTCCGTTAAGAGAGGTTACACTGTCTATATATCATTGTTTACACCCTTTTTGGGTCTTTGGCTGAGCTCCTCCTCCTATTTGTGGTGCGCATAGTGATGTTGAAAAAAACTATCGCTAGCGAAAGAAACAGCATCGAAAGTAGGCCTCGAAATAAATATCGGCAAAACCAAGGTTCTGCACATACACACATTTAATATAGACGCTACTGGGTAATATTATATTTTCAAGCGGGGGCTCAAAAAGAGATATTACCAATCGCATAAGTAAAGCGAAAGAGGCTTTTGGACCTCTAAAAGATGTCTGGAAGTCCTCTGTGATCACTCGTAACACCAAAATTAAAATATTTAACTCTAATGTCAAGTCCATCCTATTGTGCGGCTGCGAAACTTGGAATCTTGCAGCCGCAGACTTGCAGCGCTTATAAGTATTTTGGAACCGTTAGCTCCGTACGGCATTTCGCATCTTCTGGCCCAACACCATATTCAACCAAAACGTATGGACTATGGCGAACCAAACTACAATGCGAATGGAAATACTCAAAAGAAGGTGTGGGTGGCTTGGACACATTTTAAGAAGAGATCCGAACGATATCACCCGTAATGCGATTGTTTGGAGCCTGAAAGGTAGCCGACGTAGACCATCACTAACCTATAGAAGAACCATAGAAACGGAAATAGCAAAGACAAATAAAAGTTGGAACGAAGAAAAGTGGCTGGCGTCCGACAGAAGTGAATGGCGGAAGCGCTTTGTGCCCTCGCGGAGCCATAGGATGTTAGGTTAGGTTGATATGGTTGCCCAGGGAATGGGCACACTTGGACGAAGAAGGATTCGTCCTTTGTGATGCCATTATGGAGGGGTGAGGCGGGAGAGAAAGACCGATGGGATACAGGGAGAGGGTGGGGAGAGGTGGTGCTGGGATAGTTGGGAGCGTGCGGATTACGAACGATGACTATGTTTGCGTCAACCGCTTTATGCTGCTGATGAAATTCATCAGATTTTTAATGTCAGGCTATATCAGCAGGCGTGACAAAGAAGTAGGAGCCAAGATGCCTAGATCTTAGCCCCGCCAGAGCAGGGCAGCTAAGGAGAAGGTGCTGAGATGATTCCACCTCATCCTCCATACATCCAGCGCAAAAAGGACTCGAGGTGATTCCAAGTCTCACAGCATGCATTCCTCGCGCATTGTGTCCTGTGAGAAAACCCACGAGATTAGAGAGCTGATATTTTGTCAGCCTCAGACGCTCGCCCGAGCGCCTGCGGTCCACACGTGGCCAGAAGGATTTCGCGACCTTACACGTTTGTGTACTTGCCCAGCGCTCGCTGAGTTGGTGCGATGCCCATCTTTCCAGGATCAGACCGCAGGTAGTCAGGGGGATCCCAATTCTCTCCCTTCGCGGGGAAATCACCTCGCATGTCCCTTGTCTGGCCAGCTCATCCGCCTCACAGTTTCCAGCAATGTCGCTGTGACCAGGAACCCAGATGAGGCTGATGTTAAAGAATTCGGACGCAGTCGAAAGCGAGGTCAAGCATTCCTTGACCAATTCCGAATGCACCGTCGTAGACCCGAGGGCCCTTAATGCCGCTTGGCTGTCGGAGTAAATGTTTACTTTCTTGACCGTTAATACGCATTTGAGCAGCCAATCGGCTGCCTCCTTGATTGCGGCTACCTCTGCCTGGAACACACTGCAGTGGTCCGGTAGCCTGAATTTGAGTCTGATGGGGAGCTCCTCGCAAAAGATTCCGGAGCCATAGGAACTCATATACATAGTGATGTTGTTCCACAAATGGAGGAACCCGTAGTTTTAGGCTGACTCTGAACGGCAGATGATTTTTATGAGGAGCTCTCACAGTCAAAATAACATATGATAAAAAAACACTATATGGGCCACCCTGTATACAGTAAAAACAGTGAAAAGCAGGATGCTCGTTGTCATTTCTAATACCCAAAGCGGGAAGTGAGACAAGACGCGTGAGTATGCGTTGCATAAAGCCAGTGCCTATCGGTGAGTGGGTTGTATGTATTGTTGTGATCAGCCCGTTACAAGGATGCCGTTTACCAACACACTTAGTAGATACAAAAGCGTTGTTTCAGCGTCTTGCCTCTGCAAGTGCAAACAAATGTCTTCTCCTTCTTTTTCTATGTATTTCTTCTCAAGTTGCACGCACGCCTTTTTCGTCCTTTTTCGTCGTTTTTCGGCACATTGGATTGTTGTTGGATGTTCCCAAAACTCGCATAAATATTTATGACACACAGCAGTTTGCGTTTGTTATTGCACATTATTGTTGTTGTTGTCTCTTAATTTCGTATTCCAATAAGATGTAGTGCCCGCCATTGTTGTTGCAACGCATCTCTGCATTTCTGCACCGTTGGCTGAGGTGCGAGTAATTGCATGCATTGCGCCCTTAACACACGTCACGCGCTTCTCTGCCGGTTGTTAGTGTTGTTGTATGCATGAGGAAATACATGTGTTTATATGCGTTTAAACTATCAGTCCTGACACGTCTGCTCGTAACACCAATCCTGCATCACAGCTGGCAGCTTTACTTGGCTGCGCTCATTCCGTTTAGGCATCACCTCCATCATTGTCATCACGCCATGCTAAGCACGGATTATTGCACTTGTAATTAGGGAAGTTTCTCGTATTCAAGGCAAGGATGCTACCATTCGCGTATTGCATGTGAAAATTACGCCGATTACTTAGATTTTCTTATTTTAAAAATGGTAAATCTCAGTGAAGTATTTTAGAGACAGAAATTACCAAAAATAGAATTTTATTGTCATAAATACTTTAGAAATATAGCACTGACTTAGGATCTAGTAAGTATTTCGTTTACTCCTCTGCACTTAATCTTTCCAACGCAGAGGACAGAGGAGTTCTTCTTCTCCTTCTGTTACCACCAGCTGATAGAACTTGTTTTTTCAATTGTCTGGCGTTGTAGCCGAATGAATTTTTGCGGTAGCTGAAACCCGCCGTGGTCACAGAACACCAAAATTATAGCGAAGGTTTTTTCTAAAAGCGGCCGCTCCTCGTCAGCCAATGGCAAACCTCAGAGTGTATTTCTGCCATGAAAAAACTCCTCATAAAAAATATCTGCCGTTCGGAGTCGGCATAAAACTGTAGGTTCCTCCATTTGTGGGTAAATATATCAAGACACACACAATGAGTATATTTGTAGAATGTTTGAGCCCATTCCGATGGCAGCAAACCATCTGAGTCGAAATTCCCTGCACTTTTTTCGATCACTTCGGAAAGCTTATTCAGCTCACCTCACCATAATTAACGGCATTTCCCCTCACAAATGCGCAAAGTTCCATACATTTTCTGCAGAATACTTAATTTGAATACTCCGAAGATCGCTTCGCCAGATTTTGCCATCGTTCTCTGCGCTATAGAATACGACAAGTATGAAGAGACTCTTATGAAGTGGGATTTTAGTTCGCTTAGAGAGCTCTTCACGAAGCTAAGACACTATAAAATAAAAATTAGGCCTTGCGTTCCACAAGAGATTTGGAAATATGTGAGATACTTAAAGTGAATGAAGAAAAGCTTAACATATTTGAGCAAAAACTTCAACGCCGCATCAGGTATGGCCATCAAACTTCAGCGTCTTAAGTCTTAAGCTCTGAGAATGTACCCCAAGGACATGGCAAAAAAGATCAATAATATGTAGTAAGCTGTGTGTACCTTATAAAATGGGTCGCCCAAGGAATACCTAGAGTGACAGTTGCCTGGCTAAGGCTAATCTGGGTACCTGATCATAGCAACATTGCGGGAAACTGCGAAGCGGACGACCTGCTGGACAAGTGATCTGTGAGGTAGTTTCCCCGCGAAAGGAGAGGATCGGTATCCCTTTGACAACTTGCGCTCTACTTCTAGAACGTTCGGCTTCCCCTTCCGGATCTCTTAAAATTCATCAATGAATCCAAGAGGTTTGTGGAAGAGTGACCTCAAACTAATTTATCCGTTTTACCATTCACTTTTTATCTTTCCTATCTCTATTCTTTCTACTGCTATCTCTCCGGGTGTAGCACAATGGTCTACTGACTGAGTGCTTGGACTTGTCCAACCCCCCCACAAATCTAATCTAATCTAATCTAAGGTCGCGAAATCCTTCTGGCCACGTATGGATCGAAGGCGATCGAGGGATATTCTGAGGATGAAAAAAACTCAGCCCTCAAACTTCGTTGATGTCCTCACGAAAGACTTGGAATTGCTTCGATACTTGGATTACTTTGAGTTCTTTTTACGTCAGCTGTATGGAGGATGAGGTGGGATCATCTGAGCACCTTCTCCTTTATCTGGCACAGTTTGTAATCCACGATTACTCAATCCCCTCCTCCTTTCTCCCCCCCTTCTTCTCCCTTGCAATGGTAACACAAAGGATGAAGTAAAATTCTTTGTCTAAGTGGGCCTACTCTCTGGGCAACCATTATAACCTATCCATGTTGGCATGGTGGAACGGTAGCGTGTACACATCTTCCGTATGCAGTCCGAACCCATCAAGATTGGCTGTATTTTGCACTACGATCACAAGCCGGCACATTTCTAGTGCATTTTGCACGAATTTTTGGCGAAAAAAGGACCTCCTATCCTGCATTCGCTCCTTGGAATCGGTTAGTTCATTGCTTCGTTATGCCACACTATCTTAAATTAGGTGAAGTAAGCCGGGTTGCTTGTCTAAGACACGACACTGATTAGCTCTAAGTACCATTGCGATAACTGCTTTTGATTTCTATCCCCTAATTAAGTTGCTGAAATCACTTAGACTTTTTTTTTAACAACTCTCTCCGGCCACTGTAGCCGAATGGTTTGGTGCGTGACTACTATTCGGAATTAAGAGAGAACGCAGGTTCGAATCTCGGTGAAACACCAAAATGAAGAAAACGTTTTTTTAATATCGGTCGCCCCTTGTGGCATGGAAAAGCTGCTCATAAAAATATCTGCCGTACGGAGTCAGCTTAAAACTGTAAGTCCCTGCATTTGTGGAACAACATCAAGACGCACGCCACAAGTAAGAGGAGAAGCTCGGCCAAACACTCAAAAAGGGTGTACGCGCCAATTATATATATATATATTAGGGCGGTTCGATTTAAAAATCCCTCATTGCTCTGTGAAAATCGTATTCTAGGGATCAAAATAAGAAACTTTGCCGAAGGAACCATACCTCGAAAACGAATTCTGATATCTCCCAATTTGGGTCGAACGAAAAATCCCACTTTGACCCATTTAGAGTGCTCCAATCGAGTCCAAATGTATGACCGACCCCCACTAACTTTGGACGGCCGGTCCACCCATGCCAGTGGCATATCCCCTGGAACTCCGCTGGGGGGTTCCCCATACAATCATTTCAAAATATCACCATTTTTGGCCTTTACATGAGAAAAGAAACTAAAAAGTTCGACCAAAATTGGGGGACATCAGGATTCGGCAAAGTTTCTTATTTTGATCCCTAGAATATGATTTTTATAGAGCAATGGGCGATTTTTTTGCCTCCCCGCAAATCGACCCGGCCTAATGTATATATAACAAGTCCCTCCATTGAGATATTTTAAACATTTCCCTGGTCTTCTAATTCCACTAATTTACGAGCATTACAAATTTTCATTGAAACAGAACTTTCAGCAGTGATACGAATGCATTTCTTCTTTAGAGAAATTACAAATTTCTTGAAAATTCAACTCCTAGTGACTGCGCCGCGTTTAGTGATTATTTGGTGAAATTTATTTTAGTGCTCATTTAAAATTATTGTCGCTGTATTTTGATGTAGATACTTTTCTTTTACGACTAACGAGCCAACGACAGCAAGTACGCTAGTAGCCAACTAAATACCAGCCACTGGCCACAAGCGCATTTCTTCTACACCCATTTAGGGTGGGGTGTGCAGCAGCACACCACAATTCTTAGTGCTGGGCAAATGCAATCGTGTGGCAATAACAAAAGTCGCTGCTTGGCCAGTTGACTGACTGACTGGCTGGTTGGTTGTGGGGCCGGATGGCTGCTTGGCTGTCTCTAAGTTTGAGGTCGTCACTCACTCACTCGCTCGCTCGCTGACCTGCTCCAGCTTAGTGCGCACCGCCACATTTGCAGTGTGCCGCCTTGCAGTCGTTGCGGCATTGGTCCACTGCACTTAAGCAGCATTGAGAATTTAAAGCTTGCCCACTTCCACTTCCTCATCAGTCGCGCTGACATGCACGCGTTGCACCGCACTACACCGCTTGACGGCCGCACTATGTTTTGCAATTTCAATGCGCAGCAATTCACTTTTATTGAAATGGCGCAAATGTGTTGTGAAGTTGGCTGCTGTTGTCGCTCTTCATTCCTTTTCTATGCTATAACCAAACTTTTTACTTTCTTTAATTCTTTTCATTCCTCATTTTCATTTTTCACAACTTGTTTTCAGTTTGTTTTTTGTTTCCTTGTTTTTTGTTTTTTTTTTTGCTCTTCTTTTTCTTTGCATTTGTTCGACACTTATTTTATTTTCCCGTATTTTGCTTTAGTTATTTCTATATTGCATCATTCAGAGCTCTGCCCGGGAGTTTATTTTACGTTGCACACATACACAGTCAACACACACACACATTCGCTCACACCAACTAACTACGAGCGAGATCTGTTGATGGCACAAAGTGCAGTGCAATTCATTTTAATGGCCTCCAGTGCCACAACCAACTTACGATTCACTTTAAATGCTTCAGACAGTGCAATGCACATTGATGTGGTGCCGCAAAATCCTGATCAATTCATATGCGCTACTACTACTATTCCCCCTTCACACTCACCCACATCGTTTTGCTCGAGTTGTCTGTGCCACGTATTAGGAATTCGTTGTAGGAATTTTTCATTCTCATCTTTTTGTGATGTTCGTCACTTGAGACTCAATTTAACAAAACTTCATTTCAAAAGCGCCAACAAGGCAAATCGTCTCGCTTGACGGCCAACCGGCCAGCGACAATGGCAATGATGTTGGTGCTGTTGGTGCTATTGTTGGTGATGGTGTCGACAATGAGATCGGAAAAGTGTACGAAAGGACGACAAATAGTCTCATCTCAAGCGAGAAGCAGATTCATATCTCATAGCAGAAAATCCTGTATGAGTGGTGGGGTGGTGAAAAATAACTAAAAATATATATAAATAGCAGGCGAGCATTCTCAATTTCGGGATTTATTTTTTTAGTTCATGCATTTCTTTGCACAATTGCAAAGTGCACACATACATATGCACATGCATTTACTATATAGCGCCTGAGAATGGTCAGTGTGGGAGCCATTCATAGTAGATAACAGTGAATATGACTTGTGCAATTATGCAACACTTCAGGCGACGACGGATACACCAGCGCCGTACAAGCGCCGTTGGTGCATATGATTTCTTATACGGGCATCCATGCATGAGCGCATATTTACGAGGATGCATGTTTAAGTCCATGACTCTCTAAATTCACCATCATTTTTCAGTGAATAAATGCAATATTAGTATTAAGCGGCGGCGTTGCAAAGCTGTGCTATTTAGTTAAAGTTAGATATTGAAACGTGGAAAAAATGGATAAAAATTACTATATGTATGTATCGGGTGCTTGTTTTAGCTGCATGAAAACTGTTAATATCGATAACTGTGGTTTGATTTCTGGGAATGGCAAACTATGTTGATATTTCTGTTCAGTAAGGTTTAACAAGTCGAATATATGTTCGAAAGTTCAGAGAACGAAGTGCTGAAAAAGACGCCGAAATGTCGATTTGTCGTCATTCTCAACTTGGTGTCCTTTGTCCGTCGACGACGTGGAAAATATTACGTAAGGATCTTGCCTTCTATATGCAGTCTGTGTCAGAAGAAAATAACTGTGTTTTTTTTTTGTAACTTCAAGATATATTTCGTTCTGCTTTTTGCTGCATAATAGTCCCACTCAAGGGCTACGACGCCAGTGCTACCTCAGATGAGTGTCGTTCGAAACTTTTCCGTAAACGCAACCAAACAAAAATGAGTGAAAAGTACGCGAAGCGTTTTGAGGCGCTATTTTTCTGCCCAGGGCCCCGAAAGGGCTGAAATTATCTTACGCCGCGGCTGGAAAAGTAATTAAAAAATCAAAAAAGTTTGTTGTCATGTGGAATTAGCGGTATAAGGTGTACAAAAATGTGATGACTTTTCCGAGCGCGGCTTGAAGCGAGTGGCGACAACAAAGCAGGATGAAGAGATTGTCCAATTTTTTAAGTGGGACCCTTCTTTGCGACTACGCCAAGCACGCACAATTTTTGCTAAAATCGGAGTGAGTATCAGCACCATCAAACGACGACTGAAGGAGGCGAACATATTCTACCGTCCCACATCATCAAAACCAGTGCTCTCAGAAAAACACATCGAGAAACAACAAAACAAGAAAATGTAGTCACAGTATTGGACTGGCCTTCCCAGTCCTCAGACGTTAACCCCATTTAAAATGTGTGAGGAACTATGAAAACGCATCTTGCTGGAAGGCCAATCCATGATTTAAAGCAACTCGTGCGCCAAGTTCGCAAAATCTAGTCCTGTTTGTCGACGAGCTCCGCAGAAAAGCTGGTTCAAAGCATTCTGAGAAGATGCCAAGCTATACTCGACAACGATGAACGCTACACGGTTAATTGAGTAATTGCGACTCGCAGTTTTGTACATACTTCCATGTAAAAACAATTGTAAATATATATCTTTTGTACTTCATGAATAATCGCGATTCCGTTTTTCTCCGAGGGACTACCGCTATTAGAAACATTTTTTTCTTCATTTTAGTATTTTACGGAGATTTCAACCAACGCACTTCGAATTCCGAGTGGTAGTTGCGCACCAACCTATTCGGCTACGACGGTCGCAAGATCTTGACTTAGGTGTCTATAAAATACAATTTGAGGAAGAATTGAAGCCAAATGACCATTGTTTGCGTGGCATTTTTGCTGATTGGGTCCATTTAGATTTATTATTCAGTTTTGTGGGAAAAATAGTCGGATATCATAAAAACGTTTTGCTTCTGAATGTGCACAGGATTAACTTTGTATTTTGTATGCAAGTATTTTTGCAGTGAAAAAGTTCTTATTGTGAATTAATTAATAATTTGAGAGATCTACTGCCAACACCACGCCAAAAGTCCAACGTGATGAGCTAGCTATTCAGCGTATATTGGTTTTAGTCCCCGATATGCAATCCAACCAATTAAAAAGAAACTTTAGCACAAGATGTTATAATTTTTGCAAATGACGTCATTCGGCAATCATAACTGACACTTATAAATACGACAGCTGTGGAGCGCTATACTTCGAAAGAGCGTGAATATCGACGTCGATTTCCTAATCATGTCACGCCAACTGGACAAATATTCTGACGCTTAACTACTCGACTAACAGACTGGAACCGCACGAAACCTTTTAGGCGTAGCTGCCATCGGAATAGTCGTTCAGCCTAGAATAACGCGGCTGTGGCTGTCGTTGTCGCTGAGAACGAAGAAACATCAACCAGCCTACAGCGAATTTTAGAGACAGACTTACACATCTTCCCATACAAAGCGCCAACAGCTCATCAGTTAATGCCTGCCGACCGCCAGGTGCGTGTGAATAACTATCAAGCCACCCTCAATCTCAACAATGAATGGGGACGATTTGGTGTCGAAAATAATCATTAACGGCGAGGCGCACTTCCACTTAAGCGGTTACCACAATCTTCAGCAAAAACTTCGTTTTATGGGGTGCTGAAAATCCGCGTGTGATGCACGAAGAGCCAAAACATCCACTTAAAACCACTGTGTAGTGCGGCGTTCACGCAGGTTGAGTAATTGGGACGTATTTTTTTGAGGTCGCCATCGGTAATACGGCCACTGCTACTGGCGAACGTTACAGGGTCATGATAAATGAGTTCTGACTGCCGGAATTGGATGAGTGAAGTTTGTGATTGTCCGGCTGTGCACAACAATAGGTTAGGTTATATACGAGGACTCACTTGGACGATAAACACTTGTGATACCATATGATAAAAAGTAAAGAGACAGGAAAGAAAGGAAGGTGGAGAGAGGAGAGTGGGTTATATTTGAGCAGCAACAGTAATAGAAAAACAAATGTTATTGAACTTTAAATTTTTTGGAATGTATTTTTCCACCTTTTTCTGTCCAGACTATTTTTTCTTTCAGTTAAAAAGATTAGTTATTTTCATCTCGAGAGAATAACGAGCATATCAAGAAAGAAAAGAAATGTTAATGAAGACGTTGTTTGACGTTGCTGGAAGAAAAAAAAAGTATGATCAAACAAGTTGATTATTCCGACAGACTGATAACATCCTCCCAACGGTGACATTCAATAGGAAATTTACCACTCTCACTAAACAACTACGACATAATAGTCTATAAAGATGGTTCAAAAATAGATTGTGGTGATGGAGCAGGAATGTATTCTGATAGATTTAGAATTAAAAAAATCTGTGCGTCTTCCTCATGCCTGCAGAGTCTTCCAGGCGCAAGTACTGATAATTGAGGAAGCTTGAAGGTTACTAACCACAGATTTCTCTCTTAAGTGCAATATCTCTATCCTTGCGGATAGCCAAGCTGCAATTCAAGCACTGGATTCGGATACCGTAAACTCTAAACTGGTGAAACAAAGCAGGAGTAGCTTTACCACCTTGAATGGAAACCATAAAGTTACTTTAATATGGGTGCTGGGCCATCGGAACATTGAAGAGAACGAAAGAGCAGACGAACCTGCAAGAGAGGGATCTGCCATGAATAATGTTCTTGCAGCATCGATATTCACACCGCTGCGTGCAATCAAGAATGCAATATCCACAAAATACCTATGGATCTCGGATTGAAGATGGTGAGATCAGACGACATGCAAAGTCAGCAGAACTTATGGCCCGCCTACAACCACAAACAAACGTCAACATCGATAAATATGAAACGAAGGGATGCCTGCACACTCACGGCATTGATAACTGGCTTATGATTTGTAGCAGGGCAAGCAGCCAAAATGGGTATTTCTTGCAATTTATACTGTCATAGTTGCAATCAATCGAAGAAAAGGAAATTAGTTTCCACTTCCTCTGTGGATGTCCTGTCCTATGTCTCTGCCTTGGTAAATCGTTTTTTGAAAACCTTAAAAACCTGGATGGTGTAGATGCAAATTACCTTATACGGTGCACATCTGCCACCTTCTCAATCGCACACATTGCATATAGTCATGAAGGAATAACACGTAAAACTTGTTTGTAGCGAGGATGTGGTAATAAAATGGTGCAGTAGCGCTAGTTGGATTCTTGGCGAGTCACCACTTCAACCAACCACAACCAAGACGTCACTATTGTTAGCTATGATCGCGAATTCAAAGGTGCTAGGGAAATAAAATAATAAAATATATTGTCTTGCTTTCTTTTGTAAACATCAACAAATAGGCAACGAAATTCTAGAGCTCATATTGAAAAAATGTCGGAATGTATATCATCGGATAGGGCAAGCGAAACCGTAACTGGAGTAATGACAAAAGGTAGACAGGCCTACATTATCGTAGATGCTTTAGAAGCTTAAGAGAGCAAAAGTTGGAACAGGCCGTATAAAAATATTTCTGGTTATTCGAGCTTTTGTATAAAAATTATTGCGTAGTCGAAAAGGTCTTTTCGTATTTTGTGAATAGATGTCGTTGGAGTCATCTATCTCCAGTGCTACCAATCACATTGTGTCATATCATATGGGGTTAGAAAGGTGACATTTTAGGCTTCATTTAACCAAAAAAAACTTAAATTCGAAGAAGTTCAAAAAAAGTTATAGCTGTTCAAAAATGAGTGAAAATAATGAAGAAATTCGCTGTATTTTGAAATTTTTTTATAAAAAAGGGAAGAATGCCACGCAAGCCACCAATGAAATTTGTGAAGTTTACGGAGGCGATGCTGTATCAGTTCGTGTAGCACAAAAATGGTTCGCTCGCTTCCATTCTGGAAAATTCGATGTGAAAGATGCACCTCGCTCCGGTCGACCTATCGTTGAAAAAGTCGATGAAAGTATGGATAAGATTGACCAGGACCATCACATAAGCTGCCATGACATCGCCAAGGCGCTTAACATTCATCATCAAACAGTTTTGAACCATTTAAAAAAGGCTGGTTGCAAAAAGAAGCTCGATGTTTGGCTACCACATGAATTGTCTGTGAAAAATTTAATGGACCGAATTAACATCTGCGATTATTTGCTGAAACGAAATGAAATCGAACCATTTCTGAAGCGAATGGTAACAGGAGACGAAAAGTCGATCAAATACGACAATAATGTGCGAAAAAGATCATGGTGCAAGGGTAGTGAAGCTTAGAAAATAGTCGCAAAGCCAGGATTGACGCCTCGAAAGGTTATGCTGTGTGTTTGGTGGGATTGGAAAGGAATCATCCACTATGAGCTGCTCCAGCCTGCTCGAACGATTGATTCTACACTTTACTGTCAACAACTGATGAGATTGAAGCAAGCAATCGAAAAAAAAGGCCAGAACTGATCAGCAGAGAGGGGGTCGTCTTCCATCAGGACAACGCTTGGCCACACACATCTTTGATGACTCGGCAAAAACTGGGAGAGCTTGGCTGGGAAGTTTTGATGCATCCACCATATAGCCCTGACCTTGCACCATCGGACTACCATTTGTTTCGGCCAATGCAGAACTCCCTTAATGGAGTAAAGTTGGCTTCAAGAGAAGCCTGTGAAAATTACTTGTCGCAGTTTTTCGCCGAGGAACCACAAAAGTTTTACACTAATGGAATAATGTCTCTAGAAGAAAAATGGCAAAAGGTGGTCGACCAAAATGGTACATATAATATTTGGTTTAATAAAGTTCATTATAAATATAAAAAAAATGAGTTGAAGTTTGATTAGAAATACGACAAGACTTTTTCGACTACCCAATATCTTCTTCATCAAGTTCCATGTGAACTTCTTGCTACTAGAGTTTCTATTTCCTCACACGGACTATTCTCAGAACTGAAAAGTCCATTGCCCGAACTAATAACTTCCCTGAAACAGCAATGGTCTTATCGAGCCACCTTCGCTTCACATTCACTTGCATGCATTCAAGTTGCTAAGAATTTTTTAACAGATTTTTCGTTGCCTGCCTGCAACTTTTGCTGCTGTACTTATATTTCTAGATTATTTATATTTATTTATATAGGAAACAATTGCATTCTTATAGCACGACTAGTAGTGGAAATTCTGTGGCCTGCAGTGCAATTCGAACGCAATGAATTTTCGCATAAGACAAAAGAAGTAAAAAAGAAAGCAAGGTTTACTTTGCTTAGCGGCATTTTGCATTCTATACCAAACCGCGAATGTGATTTGTGCATGCATTGCATACTTTGAGGCGTTTAACGCTCGCATTAATATGGATGCCAACAAATATAACCACACAAGTGTGCAGTATCGTCCCCCATGGCAAGGCATTAATGCTCATATCTCGAAAATGTATGTGGGTATGTGTGTATGTGTGTTCATGTATGGGTGTTGGCATGTATGTGCATGCATGAATGTGTGCATGTATGTGTGTTCAGCGCCAAATAATGCTCTTATGTTATCCACGCTCCCCAAGTTCTTTCCCACTCTTTGTTA
Organism: Anastrepha fraterculus; assembly: GCA_037575425.1. Taxonomy (NCBI): domain Eukaryota; kingdom Metazoa; phylum Arthropoda; class Insecta; order Diptera; family Tephritidae; genus Anastrepha; species Anastrepha fraterculus. The sequence continues at coordinate 10,715 of JAYXIM010013461.1, read as the reverse complement.
ATGAGTTATTTAGGCATCTTACTTATTTTCATTTCCTTCCAGCAGTAATTCTTTTTGATTCTATTTTGTTGTTGTGCAAATTTGTCCATACCTTTTTTGCAAGGAATTTTCAATTTGTGGCTAGTCTGTTGTTTCTTAATTTTGGCGACATTTAATTTTACAAAATATTTTTTTTTTTGTTTTACTTTTCGTAATTTGTATAGGAATATTGGCGGTTTTGCTTACTATGGCCAGTAGATAGTGTATCGTATTATTATTGCTGTTGTTGTTTTTAATGTGGGCACTACACAAAATATGTTTGGCTGCGAAACTATTTTTGCTCATCATGCGAAAAATTAATGCTACCGCATTTTAATATAAGTTTTTGTTCGTTACCCCACACATTAATGTTGGCCATTTGACTTCAGGGTCTGCCCGAACGGTTTATTACAGCGGACATGTTGCATGAAATGAAAATAATTATTGAGATAAAAGTGACCCGGCCTTTTCGGTCAGGGGGAATAGGAAAAAATTGTAAACTTCAAATTGACTAGAGGTTCAGCAATATCAAAAAACGCGCTCGAAATGCCAGGGAGATCCACAGATTGAAGGTCTGGAGGATATCTCAAAATTGGAACTTCCAATGTTGCTTAAATTTGCTTAATGCGTTGACATCTTACGTGGGTTATATTTTAAATCTTAATAGAGGTCAGTATCCGTCTGGTATCGCTAGGGACCAAAAGGTCCGGGTTAACCTAACCTAACTAACCTAAAATTCACATTTAAATCGAGTTCAACGAGAGTGAAAGTGATTCGAACTGCACTGCTGGCTTTTCGTTCGTGAGACCTTTCATTAAAGTAAATTTCTGTTGAAGCTATAGGAAAGTTTAAAGGAATTCCCGAGAATGAATCCCTAGTAAAAATTAATTAAACTATTATTATTTATTAAACTATTATTTGTTAAACTATTATTTATTATTACTATTAATTATTATTTGCCGGTACTTCTTCTCATCTTTCGAACTTTTCACCGGAAGGACTCATCTTCTTTTGCGACAATCCAAAATTCAATTAATTTTCTGACTCTTTCATAAGTTTGAAAAGGTGATCAGCCGGTGTATGCACCACCGATCGAAGGAAATGAGCCTTGGAAGGAATAACGTCTGCAGAGTACGGCGTGTGAGATAAGAGTTTCCATTGTTGTGGATCTAAGTACCTATGTCTTCGCCCCTGTATCGGCATTAAGCTGAGAGACATTTTGATGGAGAGTAACTTTATCGCGTCTCTCTTGACACTATGGCCGTTTTTGGTTCGCTGATCGGCTCAAATACCTTAAGATCGACCCCCTATGATGGTTTCACTCGGTTTCAATGGTTCGATTTATATTAAGGTCGTACCCGAATCGACTGGTGCGTGACTAGCATTCAGTCGTGCATGTATTTGAAACTGTCGGAATGATAGGGAAATTTTCTAATATCTAATATCTAATAGCGGCAGATAATGGCAAACCTCCGAGTGTATTTCTTCCATGAAAAAGCTTCTCATAAAAACCATTTGCCGTTCGAAATTGGCTTAAAAGTGAAATAATATCAAGACGCGCCCCAAAAAGGAGGATGAGGTGGACCAAAGTACAGAGCATAACTTTGGCGCCATGAACTTCGAGTATCTATCAGTGGAAACATTTTTCCTCGTCACTTACAGTATCCGGTGTTTTTTACGTGAGTACCTCCCGGGCTCGGTAGGACCCCACGGTGCTCAAGAGCAAAACGGATGAAATCAGCGCCTCAAAAACGCAAAGCATTCAACGATACCAATTGGCAGTGTGGAATGGACACACTAATCACCTTGGTGGGGTTTGAGGCCTATTCTGGTGGTTGCAATTGCCTGAGTGCTGGGAAAACTCCCGGTCGCTCACGATCCCATTCCACCTCCCTCCCAGTAATTCGGTTAATTCTTTGACATGAATCTTCGTAAAGTAGTGCTTCCAATTCTTAATCTTCAATAATCTGCTGTTATATACAAGTCTTCCACATCAAAATCACCACTTTTAAGAGCACTCAATGAACTTCAGCCTCAGTTTTCTTCGAATGCAAGCAAAAAATCAAAACTTCTTCTTTTAACTTTTTGCTAAAAGGACTTTGAAAACTCTTAGCTATTTCAATGGATCCATCTATAGCTTGAATCACTATTTTGTGCAAATGTATCAAATCTGATATAGCCCTCGTAATTGACTTTTGTGATTGACATTTTGATACTTATGACAATGCTTAGGTAACAAACCTCGTACGTAAATTTGACACAAATTTCTCAGTAAATGGCGTATCAAGTTTGGACATGCACAAACGTCGAAAAAGGGAGAAGGATCCATTTAAAAATCTTCCTAAAAATCCAAGTAAGTTAAGGAATGCTAAGATCGACAACCGTTTTGAAGTGGCAGGAGACATTATGTGACTTAATCAAGAAGTCTTTTAGATGACTGGAATATTTGACTCAAATATTCCAATATTTTGTTCAAATAAAAAGTTCTGAGTGCTTTCACTTCACTTATTTCGACTATGAAATTAACATAGTTGAAGTTCTCCGATTTAAGAAAAAATATGAGCCGGGTTTGGTCATTAAATTTTGTCCATTTTGAAAGCATTTCCGCTATTGAAAATACTCTCGTCGCCATTGGTAAAAAAAAAACACTTTACTAACTTTGTAATAAATTCTCGAAAAGGCGATAATAGCTTGAAGAGCTGAATGATACGGCGAATTTCGTTCAAAATCTCGAAGCTTCTGGCGTGTTGTGAAAGATGTGAGCGATCCGGCATTTTCTTGATAGAACATAACACCCTTCCTATTTTCTAAAGCTTGTTTGTTTCTGGTCGATCGTCTGCTTCAATCTTATGAGTTGTTGACGTTCATATGTTTGAAGTCTGAGTGTTTGGTCTGCTAAGAGTAGTTCACAGTGGATGCATCTCTTCCAATCACACCAAACACTCAGAAAAATCTTTGTGATCGTTAATGATTAATTTTGGAGTTTTACTTTCAGATGTGAACCGCGCAAAAATTTTTCGACCTCGTTGGAGTGGAACTGTGAATGGACGGAAATTTTTCTAAGTACTTTTTCCCCCACTGAAAAGCTCTTCTTAAGAAAAAGAATCGAGTAGTTGCTCGGAGTCGACTTAAAACTGTAGGTGCCTCCAGTTGTGGAACAACATAAAGACGCACGCCACAACAAGGTGGGAGAGCTCGGACAAACACCTAACAGAAGTGTACGCGCCAACTATTTATTTTTTTTACACGTGCAGTTTCTCAAGAAAAAGAAAATGTCGCCCGCCCATTCTCAGTACATCCGACCTAAAAATGTACCATCTAAGTCTTAGGAAAGCCGGACACGGGCAGAGAAAATGCTCTGTACTATCCTCATCTTCCTAACAGGATGTGGTGAACAATTGCATCTACATGGGTTGTTGGCCTTAATACGTCCTGTCAGAGCTCATAGCCTACTTCTGATCTACCTGAAAAGGAGTTTTGCTATCACCTGGTCAGTCCTTTTCAGGAAAAATATAAATGTTTTGCCGGTGTTAGTACTGCACCAACGATTTTCATGAGATATATTAATGGCCATGGTTGACTCTGAAATTGGCGCCGGTTCAAATGAACGTAAAAAAATGATCGCAGTTCGCCTATGCATCAGGCAGTTTCTTGTCTTAAATACAACAGTCCCTCAGCAGCGACTTAAATTCAATCCCTTTCCACCTTGAAACGGAGTTCAGTCTGAACTCAAATACCTGAATTAGTTTTGAAGAGGTAAAAGGGGTTTATGAGGCTTTTAGATCAGCTTGGCTCTCATTACAAACCCTGTTTTTAATTCCTCGCTACCTTTCGCCAATCATCCGGCCTGCTACTTTAAGTATGGCAAAGATTTTCGATTGGAAGATCGTTGTCTTCATAACTAACTAAGGTAAATCATCCGAAGTCCAAATCATATTCCGCTCCAGTACCATTTTCAGACTTTTAGGCGACGGTTTAAAAAGTTGTTACCGAGCTTCTCAAGAGAGTATCTGGATCTCTCCCTTGTTTCCTTATAGAAAAGCTGACGATATACTTTCTTCCAAAAGAAATTTCAGGCATCAGTTTTCCAATAGATGCCAAAAACATAGGCACCACGCAGCAGAATGCGTTTATGGACATTCAGAATATCCACTTTGCTACTTTTCAACAAAGCATCGTAGGCGTTAATTTAGGCTTCTTCGTGGGACCAGCATAAAACAAATGGTTCCAAATGGATTTCTGGCTAATTTTCAGTTTTTGGATAAAGGAATAAATCCACATATGCCGGACCGACTCCACTCAAATTGAGATCCTCAAATAACACACAGATTTCAAGAAGTCTTACAAGTTCTACGTTCATACTCACTCTGTGGTAAAAGTTTTGGCGCAAGTACCGCAAGCGAAATTACCGCTATCAACTTTTCGCTTCTTCACTTTCGGAGGCTCGTCATTCGCCGATGTGGTTTGTTGATCTTTCGGCGTCGCTAACGCCATTCCATGTACACCCTTCATGTGGTCCTTGAGATTGTGACGACGCGAAAATTTCAATTCGCATAATTCGCAAGCAAAAATTTTCTCATTTGTGTGTTGGCGCAAGTGGCAACGTAGCGAATGTTTACGAAACTCTTTTGCGCAAATTGGACATGCAATTACCTGGTTTTTAGTCATTGGACCGTAGTTGTGATGAAGGCGATGAAAAATCAGCTCCGACTCGTAAGGCGCGCTGCGTAAGGAGAGAGAGAGTAATTTTTGAGATTAGGGATTTGGAAGAAAAAATCCAAAACACAACAAAATCAAACCTAAAATCGCATTCCTCGCAGCTCCAGTCATTCTTGTTTTGCGTAATGTCACCAGCGTCACGAAGTGCCTCTTTCGAAGTGCTTGCCTTAGGCTGACAAAGACGCGCATGGCGTCCTAGCGCTTGTGCCAACGCAAAACTCTGACCACAACTCAAGCAGACGTGACGCAGTAGTGGGTGCAACAGATCTCGATGCGCATTGAGCGCCTCTTTGTTGTCGAATTGTTCTTCACAGTCTTTGCATTTGATACGCCGCTTCTCGCTAGATTTGGGTTTCACTTTCTTCTCCGAAGTTTTATTGCTGGCGCTGCCATTCCCACTGCTGCTGCTGGCTTTGATGATAACTGTATTGCGCGTGTACTCAGTTTTCGGGTGCGAGAGCTCATGCAGCATTGCTTCAACCTCCGACGAGGCGCTGCAAAACGGGAAAAGAAGATTTTAAATTTAAAAACTGTGTCAGAGTACCTTTTTTCCATTAGAGTAACTTACACGAAACTGCATTTGTCGCAACTCTTGACGTCTTTTGTCGTCGCGCACTTTCGCTTCACGCCCGCACTTCGTTCCGCTGCGATTGCACAAGCCCGATGCTCAGCCGTCTTCCGATGCCTGCGTGCCTTACAAGGCGTATTGAATTCCAGTTTGCATATGGAGCAGAAATATTTGCTGATGCTGTGTCTATTCTTCTCATGTCGTTGCAGTGCGATTTTAGAGCGAAAACACTCCGTGCACAATTCGCAATTGTAACGACTTTGATAGACGTCCGACACTGTACCACTCAATTCTTTGCCCGGATGGCAGAGCAGCGCATGACGACGTAACTCGGCGTTGTAACGAAAACTCTGGCGACAACGATTGCAGTCGATGTTCAGCTTCTTGCTAATACAAATCGGCACAGAACGATTGATGGCTAATATAACTTCTTTGTGATCGGAGCTGAGCAGATGGCGACGCATTTGATTGTTATCCTCGCATTCGAAGTGACAGTAGCTGCACCATAACTTGCCGAGCCCCTCAGTAGCATCCAAATGCGCTGGCGAGCTCCAGTGTTCCAAGAACATTTCTTCGGTGTTGGTATAGAAGCGACATGGCCGACATTGATAGGGTGACTGCAACACTACCGAGTGTATATTATCCAGTATCATGTGCAACGACTTCGCCGGATTCATCTGCATGCGTCGGTAGTGATAGTGTGAGATCAAGTGCTTGCCCACCAGATGGCGCAACATGCTGTGCTTGCAGAGTTGACAACGAATGAAGTTGGTGCGTCGTTTTCGTTTTTTAACGCCATCACCGGTGCTTGGCTTGGGGTCCTCTACTGGCACTAGGAAACTTTTACTCAATTCGCCACGTTGTATAGTATCCAGCGCAGCCTTTTCTAATTGTCGTTCAGGTTCTGCGCGTTTCCGATGATAACCGGTTTTGAGATGGTTCTCGTAATTCGCTTTGTTCTTCAAGCGACGGCAACAAATATTACACCAATATTCCTCATTTGCGGACTTTGCCAACTCGACCACTTCCTCTTTGTATTCGAGACGTTGCATCTTCGTGCCTGGTATCCACTTACCTTTCGTGTGTTCGGCAGGTGGATGCTGGCCTTCATTTAGTTCTGCGCCTTCCAATTCGTAGGCTGGCTCATCCCAATTCGGCGAGAGCCGTGTGAGTTGTGTGTGCGTGACGTTCAATGTTGGACGATTTTCCGGTCGCCATTTGCCACCGGTGTGCGTTTCAGGCACAACAGGTGGCGAGTGCGGCATTGTTGGTGGTTTCCATTTTCCACCAGTCGCATGCGCATCTGCCATTGGATCATAATCATCGTCCTCTTCGTCCATTTCTACATCAACATCTTCGTCTTCCTCTTCACTAGCCTCAGGCGACTCGTGCACAAACGTCATGGGTTTGAAAACCTCATAGGATTTCTGCTGTTGTGTGCCGCTTCCACTCGCATGCGTATCTGACATCCAGGGCTCATCGGCCTGTCCCATATGTTCGGCATGTTCCGATTTGTGGTGACGTTGTTGCAAGCTACCCAATGGCTGAGTGTGCGCGCTAATACCTTGCTTTCCGCTCGTTGAGGGTCCAGCCGCTTGCACACTCTGTAACTGCAATGAGGAAAAAAACACATCTGCACCCAGCTCGTAGGGAAGCTCATAAGCGTCGGCAAGCGACTTGGAGGTTTTGCCGCCATGCGTTGCCTCTTTGGCATAGGATTCAGGCTCGGCAAAGGCAAAAGCATCGTAGGTGTGATCGAGATGTGCGCGTGGCGTGGAAATCATATCTGTGGGCACAGCATGCGTTGAGACCTGATCGTTTTTATTGCGCACGGTGGCGCTGCTGAGGTTGGTGCACCGCGTTTTGCGATGCTCGATATATGCTTCCAGACCGACGATCGTGGAACTGCATTTGATGCAGAGATGTGTGTCGTCCAAATCGGGATCGATCATTTTCAGTTAAGTAATTAAGTTTTAAGCGTCTGAAATAGATTTAGTTAAAGAAAGCTATGAATTTGGTTGTGGTTTGTGTTTCATTTATGGACTCAATTTTGTTATTTGAGGGGATTCTGATGTTATTTTATTGGTGTTTAGAGCGTGGAATAAGAATCGGCTTAATTCAAACCCACTGAAGGCCTTACTATATAAGTAAATACTTGTATACGAGAAATTAAAAATCTAGACCTCTTCTTTACGCGCTTCTCTGTCAAGCATTTCGACAAAGATAATCTTCGAAGATCAGCTGAGCGTTTGCCTTATGGAACTGGGCGATGTTGGTAACCCAATCCCATTCAGTTGCTTGTTGAAGTGGTTCAATGAGTCGGCTTGATAGTATTGCCTATTGAGGCATGACTATAGTGACATACGCAAGTTTTGGTATTACAGAAGTTAGTCCAAGAGACAGAAATGGCAGGAAACTCCTTTCTAGTGCTCACTTTTAGAGGATTTTCGAATCATTTTGCACGGAGACAAAATTAACTTCAAAATTTATTTTCGATAGTCCTCTTCTGCTTAAGAATCTAATTTTGGCCAGGTAAGCTTCGCAAACTGCCCACTGTATGAATGGATTTCGCGTTCATTACAGCACTCATAGTTTAGGTACTAGAGGCGTCATTCGAAACGCGATTACTTGGATTTTTGGCTTGTGTGTCAACATACTTAAAAGGGTTAGAATAATAAGTTTGGTATAAAAAAAGCTGAATTAAAAATAGTCCAGATATGCCTTTTTCGCTGACAGCTATGTGAGCTCAGTAGCTTATCTGCTATTAGCCTATTCCGTCGTGCTAGGCCAGTAAGCGCAAGAAGGTAGTGAGATGCCTACCCTTTGAGTGGAGTTTATCGCTTATAAGTTGGTTGTTGTTGTTGTTGTAGCAGTAGCTTTGCCCTGTCAGTGAAGTGTAATCACCGGTCGTCTTCGTCTAGCTCATTTAACGGCAGGCCCATCAAACTAGCTGTTTAGAGTGGTTGGGTCCAGAGGGAGAGGGTTGTTAGATGAGTGGGTTCGTTGGGGCATGTGAAAAGCTGGTTAGTGCCGTGCGGGGTGCCTTCACATGCCGGACATAATTTTAGTATGTCGAGGTCAATTCTGGGTAATTGGAGTTTAACCTGCTACAGTATCCAGAATGCAGTTGTGACAAGGTTACGCGGGACTCTCGGAGAAGTTGGAGCTCTTCGTCTGCGATGGGTGATGGTTGGACTCCGATAACAGTATTCGTGGGTCGGGAGCTTAAGAAGGTGGTAAGGGTCTCCCCATGAATGTCGTTGATTGTCTGCTCATAAGTTGGTCGCTTTTGTCGCTAGTTTACCTGCAGTCCACTTTCTAGGGATATCAACGTGTAGGCTTGTGATAAGTTGTGAAGGCAGCTCTTTCAGAAGTCGACAACAGTAGTTAAATAGATGAAGGCTTAGTGCGAGCTCGTTAAGTTAATTCCATAGATGGTTCTGTCTAAATTATATTCGGTTAATAAATTATATTACAAAAAAAAAATTATAATAATGAATAAAAAACTTTTCTCTAAGATGAGTTTTTGGTAGTAGAGAGCCAAAATGTTTAGTGAAGAGAGCCTGAAAAAATGCAGTTTTGCTAGAGGAACGGATCGACATTTTGCAAGAAAAATATTTCAATGATTCAAGATAATACGAGATAGAAGAAGGCTACAGTTAAGCTCAACCAGACTACATTGGCACAGAGTTTTTTTGCAAATTGTAATACGAGCGGCCGCCGTAGCCGAATGGGTTGGTGCGTGATTACCATTCGGAATTCACAGAGAGATCGTTGGTTCGAATCTCGGTGAAAGCAAAATTAATAAAAACATTTTTCTAATAGCGGTCGCCACTCGGCAGGCAATGGCAAACCTCCGAGTGTATTTCTGCCATGAAAAAGCTCCTCATAAAAATGTCTGCCGTTCGGAGTCGGCTTGAAACTGTAGGTCCCTCCATTTGTGGAACAACATCAAGACCTACACCACAAATAGGAGGAGGAGCTCGGCCAAACACCTAACAGAAGTGTACGCGCCAATTATTTATTTTTTTTATTTTTTAATACGAGTACGCCTCTTATATCTGGTAGATAAAATGAAGGGCTATAGAACACGGATCACGGAGAACACGGTTATTTGCGGATCTCATCAAGTTGGATTTTCTCACCTGCCACAAATACGAGGTTTGTTCAGAAAGTAGGGTGATTTTTATATAGAAAAAAATGAATAAAAAAGCCTGATTTCTCTTCCCCAAAAATAGCCCTATAATCTTGCTTCAACCAGCAGACTTGGTGCATTGTGACTTTTTCTTGTTCCCAAAATTAAAATTATCTATACAAGGACGGAGATTTGACACAATTGTGGAGATAAAGTCCGAATCGTTGGAAGAGCTCAGGCCATAACAAAGCGCTTTTTACTCTGAGGTGGCTCGAGGATTTTTTAATCTTTTCATTGGGGGGCATTTTTAAGTGGCGGGTCCCAAACCCAGCGCACAACCAGCTATCCTGGGATGCTTCGCCTTCTCACTTTCTCTCATTCCCGAACGGGTATTCGGAAGCTACTTAGAGGATACTTGGGCTAACCCACGTCACTGTTGACAGTTATGATTTCGAGGTTGTAACACCGATGAGAATGCCAGCCTGGAAATACAACGTAGAATCTCTCTTGTCACCAAGTGCTACTTTGGACTAAAAAGGCAACTGAACAGTGAAGTCCTCTCTCGACGAAAACTAACACTCTACAAGATTTTCATCATGCCTGTCCTAACGTATGGTGCAGAAGCATGGACGATGACAACATCCGATAAGGCGTAACTTGGAGTATTTTAGAGAAAGATTCTGCGGAAGATTTTGAGAAAACTGTGATACAAAAAAAAAATTAGTTTTGAGCCGAAAAGGAGTTTGCAAAGTTACTAATTTGATTTATAATAGCAGAATCTTGTGGCAGAATTGTAAAGTTTCCAATTTACTCGTATAAGAATGTAAAAAAAATGAAGGAAATGGTTATGAAATTTTTTTTTAATATTTTGTTAAGAGTGTAATTTAGAAATAGTTCCGCTTCTTTTTTTGATTTTAAAATTTTTTGAGATTTTTTTTATTAAATTCTAAAATTTAAATTTAAATTTTCAGTAAATGTTTAATTTAATTAAAAAAATGAGAAATCTAAAAAAAAACAAAAAACATATTAAAAAAATTTTAAAGTCGTACACTTCCGAAATGTTTGAAGTGAAAGTGAAATTTAAGTTATTACATATATATTATAAAAAATAATTTGAATTTATTAAATTTAAATTTTATTTAAAATTTCTTTTTGAAGTGAAACTTCTTAGGCCATTTCAAGGCCATGCAACGTTTTGGGCATTTTCGTTCCGCGAGAGAGAAAAACGATGTAACGTAGAGGAAAAGGAGAGAGAGAGCTATACCTTATATATAT
>JAYXIM010013451.1:0-10165 GCA_037575425.1 Anastrepha fraterculus | reverse complement strand
CGAAATCTTAAGAGGGAGCTCTAGCTCTTCAGCGTCAGTGGATTGCAATTGTTCGACAATTTTGGCTAGAATAGAATAAGACGTTGATAGTCTCTTAGCTGAATATAGTTCTAGATTTGTGTGTGGTCCAGTCCGTTCGGTTTCAAAGTTCAGGACTTCACCAGTGAAAGTGGCTAGATCCTCAATATCTCTCGCTCAAGTTGAGTTGTTCACTGGATGCAGAAGAATGAGCACCTGGGTGATCATGATCATGGGTAGCACAACCAAATTGTTTAGGTTCCACTGTGGAGGCGAGTAATTACAAGCTCGGTAACGAAGCTGATATTGCTCTAGAAGCAGGGCACATGCAACAAATAGCAGCGACCGCTGCGTCTGAAGTCTATTCTCACGAATGCACCAAACGGCTTGGAGAGGTCCTATCCAATTCTGACGGTGCTGCTGGTATTGAGCAGCGTCATTTTGTATAGCCGTATTAGTTTTGTGGAGATACCAGATTAAAAAATCGCCGCATATAGGCAACTTCTTTTCGTACTCTCGAATGCAGCTTTGAAATCGACTAAAAGATGGTGTGTGTCGATTATCCCTTCATGGGTTTTTTCCAAGACTTGGCGTATTGTGAATATCTGATCGATTGTAGATTTGCCAGGTCTAAAGCCACAGCCACACTGATAAGGTCCAATCAGTTGGTTGATGGTGGGCTTTAGCCACAATACGCTCGCTAGAACCTTATAGGCAATATTTAAAGCATTAAAAAAATAAAAAATTGGCGCGTACACTTCTGTTAGGTGTTTGGCCGAGCTCCTCCTCCTATTTGTGGTGTGCGTGTTGATGTTGTTCCACAAATGGAGGGACCTACAGTTTCAAGCCGACTCCGACCGGCAGATTTTTTTATGAGGAGCTTTTTCATGGCAGAAATACACTCGGAGGTTTGCCATTGCCTGCCGAGGGGCGACCGCTATTAGAAAAATGTTTTTATTAATTTTGCTTTCACCGAGATTCGAACCAACGACCTCTCTGTGAATTCCGAATGGTAATCACGCACCTACCCATTCGGCTACGGCGGCCGCAGCGCACGGTACTTATTTAAAGCATTAATCCGGCGGTAATTGGCACATATTTCAGTAACACCCTTCTTGTGGATTGGGCAGAGCACACCACCAATTCCAATCGGCCCGCATGCTTTCATTCGACCATATTTTGAATTTTGCGCCCATATTACCAGCTCCTCGCCGCTGGGTTTGAATAGCTCAGTCGGCAGTTTGCTGGCTACCGCGGCTTTGTTGTTCTTTAGCCGCGTTATCGCTATTCTCACCTCGTCATGGTCGGATAGCGGAACGACAATTCCGTCGTCAACGATTTGGGTATCGGGATCTTCACATTCTCTGCGACATGCGCAGCTGTCACTATTTGGCAAGTTCGAGAGGAGTTAAGGAATAAAAAAAAATAAACTTGGATTGCTGTCAGTAAAAAAAAAAAATATTTTTATTTGTATAAAAATATCCTCCGTACTTGCCACAACCTCAAAACATGCAACGAGCCCGGTTTTCATAACGTGCAAAAATTGAGTTTCTACTGAAATTAATTTATAGAAAATATAAAATAAAATGAAGTTTCAGGAGAACAATTTTCTCGGTTCTCCAACATATATGTGACAACCGTCATCAGAAAGCATTTTATCATGGAACCATTTTTTCATATCGGCCACCCAGCTTTCCTTCCCCTTCGTTACGTGACCCCTAATCAACTGATTCAAGTAGTTTTGCTGCCTTCTTGCGGTCCTCAAGTCGTGACTTATCATTGCATTATAGATTTCGCCCATTAGTACCGGTTCCATGTTCGCCACCGTCATAATGGCTGTTTCGAAACCGAGTAACATGCCGCTAGCGAGCATTTTCGAATCGCCAAGCAGAATAGTACGGTGCTCAGCTAAGCATTTGGCGGCTGAGATCAATTCGCTTTGTGAAAATTTTAGTCCAGCAAAATTCGGTATTGCACTTTCGGCACGACGACAAAATTCTTCCATATCAACTGTAAGCAAACGATTAGTTATCAAAAAAATTAACATAAGTCAACTAACTAACAATCAACATTTGTATATTTCGGTAGGTGATAGTAGAAAAATGAGTGGTTTTCACATTTCTTGGCCACGATCTTGCAGTAACCGATCAATTGTTCCAATTTGTTGGGAGTGTAAAAAAGTTCCGGTATACACAACACTCCGTGTATGAATAAGTCATTCGCATGTCGTGCCAAATCCAATACGTCCGGCAATGGCGCGCCACCGATTTGCAACAACATAATCAACGAATGCTTTTTGCAACTCCTGCTCCAAGCCTCCGCATTCAGCTTGCGCTCCACCAAACCCAATGCCGGTCCCTCACCAATTGTGCTATTCACTGGCGAATGAGCGGAGACATGCAGAAAGTGAATAGTTAAATGTTTAAAATGCTTCAATATGCACCTCACCTAGTACACCTTTTATGCCATTTTTCTTCAGCCATGCGGCGTAATCGTTGATGTATTCCAATTGTAAACTTTGTTGCCTTGCGAGTGAAAAATAATTTGCTTAAAAATTGGACTTACTTTTGAAATCGTACTTACTCATCGCGTTGAAAACATGTGAAGACGGGCACGTATAAGCCCTTGAAATCCTTTGGAGAAAGGCCTTGTGGAAGCGAACTCCTCCGCCTTTGGCGAAAACTCTGCGCACCATTTTTCATTATTCTTGCTTTCTAGAAGTCACGACTATTTAGTTTCGAAATAGTTAAATATTTTTTTGTCAATGCGAACTCAAGTCTTTTTTGGTTTTTTGTATTGTTATCTTTATCTCACAAATTCTGTGAAGTGAACGTGGCATTTAGTATAAATGAGTTCTATTCACAACAGATAGAAACCAGTAGAAAAAAGATATTCTAAATTTTTAAAGTTTAATTTTTAAATTCAATTTTAACTATTTTTCAATAAAAATATATTTCATTCTTTAACGAAAGTCGTATGCATGAAAGTTTCAAACTTTCTACGAAATTCAGAAAAATTGAAGAAAATTTCATCAAAATTTTTAACTAATTTTAATTAGAATCCTCAGATAATTTTTGAGTAACAACAATGTGTTCTACGTTTGACTGTCAAAGCAAAGTTTTGGCAAAGTAGAAAACAAAGAATGGATTCGCCTCGTTTCATTCTGGGCTGACAGTCACATGGACACGGCGAAAAAAATCAGCTGATTTACCGTTACAACCTTTAATAGATTCGCCTTGCTTTTGGGTGTGCACTTTTACCGCCCATTCAGTTTCAGTGAAGTGAATAAATCTAAAAAGAAGCTTGAAGTATTTCAAAAATCGTGCTGATAAATTCACAACATTTGCAGAGAATACAAATGGACAAAATTTACAAAAAACGGAGAAGGGTCGACCGATGTAGGTAAAGGCCGGACACAAACCGTGGCAACAACGCGCACTACTCCGAGCGTTTAACACCCGCACAACGCAGCGATTCCGGAATGGATAGCACTTTATAGTTAGTACGCACAAGCACTAGCCAGGAAACGGAAATAAGCGCCAAAAAGTAGGTACCAAAAAAAAAACGCCAAAAAAATTCGGACCAAAAATTGCCCCAAACAGTAGGAACCAAGGAAATATAACTCCAAAAAGTAGGCGCCAAAAATATATTTCCACAAGTTTGCACCAACAAACAAGCGCCAAAAAGTAGGCAGTATTATTTCTCACTAGAAATTAGCAACCACAATGAAAAACTCAGGAAAAATAGCTTAAAGTGTATCTAAGATATATATAAGGTATTGCTCTCTCTCTCCTTTTCCTCTACGTTATATCTTTATTCTCTTTCGCGGAACGAAAATGCCCAAAACGTTGCATGGCCTTGAAATTTTACTATCCATTCTCGTTCGTCCATCGACGCCTAAGAAGTTTCACTTAAAAAAAAAATTAGTTGAAAACTTGCCATTTTGCCCGTTTTTTGGAAAAGTCTCATAAATAATGCATTTGTAAGGTTGCTAGAGGGTTCAAGTGTTCAAATTAATTATACCTCGAGAAGTTTCACTGGGATATGCCCAGACCAAATCTGAAAAAAGAGAACGTAAAAGTCTGCATAAACTAAAATTTTTACCCGAAGACTCTTATTTGGGCGTTACGAGTCGTCTACGTGAAGCAATTCGCCAAAAAAGAAAGAATCTGTGGAAAAGCAATTTATGAATTTTGCACTATGCTAATGTACCGTCGCACAGTGCCATCATTATCCGTGAATTTTCGATCAAAAATGAAACGATTACCATCCGAAAGCCATTGACTTGACCTGATATTGCTCCCTGCGACTTTTTTCTGTTTGATCAAGTCACAGAAGCACTACAGGGAACGCCTTTTAATAGCCGAAATGTAATGGCATAAGTGCGTTGAAGTTTAAGGGAGCCAATTGGACACTGAATCGAGTGGCAGATGGACGGCGAAGCTAATTTGCTACGATAGGCAAATGGGCTGAAAAGAACTTCCGGAAAGTGGGCTATTTCATTACTCAGTTCCGCTCGGGCCGCGCATACTTCTTGAAATACCTATACCGCATGGCTAAGGTAAGCGATCTCAGGTGCATGAACTGCGAAGCACCAAGCAATGACGCAGTACACACGATCTTTGGTTGTGACGGATGGCTCATGGAAAGAGATGCTCTGCGAGAGCAGATTGGCGACATCGCGCCGACTAATGAGAACGGCTGGATGCTTGAACGCGAGGCTAACTGGAATGCGGTTAAAAGATACGTTAAAGGCGCGTGAAAAAAGGCGAAAAAGATATACCTCGACGCAGTGTAACAAAGTGAAGCCTTAGAGACAGAGGCAGAGACAGAGACATAGCAGGCGAGCCTATAGCAAGAAGCAGGCTACAAGCTTGGTGGACCCAGACGAGGGCGAATAGAGCTGATCCATTTCATTGCCGTCGTTCTGGGCTCTTTCGAAGTAATGCAGAAAGTAGTTCCGGTAAACAGTCTCCCCAGCAGAGGTGGAGAGATTGTTTTAGTGGCTACAACACTCGACGCAGTACACGACGGTCGCTGTAAGTGCGAAGGCGCTCATCTCAATCCCCATACCCACAAAAAAAAAAAAAATGTTTTACAAAGCAAAATGGAAGAGGTTGTGGTTAATTGATTCAGATGTCTCAATTTTCGCACGAATCAATTTTTGCACGGGTGTTGTATTATTTTTTTTTGGGGGTTTAAAATGCCTAGTGCATCCTCAAAGCTGCCGTCGCAGCAATAGACTACAAAACCTCCCCTCGTTTGAAAAGCGTTGCCCACCCTCGAACCGCTTTCGCATTACTTCTGAGTTGTTGGTGTAATGGGCTGACAAGAGATGACTTAACATATTGCTGCCGCCATTGTGAATATTTTGGTTAATTTTGTTAGAACAAAGTTCATACCCCTTCAAGGGAAAAAGAAAATGATTTTCGACTAAACGAGGAACGACTCCATTTTCATCGACTTTATTATTTCTAACAAATATCAAAAAGTTTCACATAAATGTCACAACGCATGAGTGTGCAAGACATTACTCCGAATAAAAAAAATAATAATAACAGAAGATATTCTCGTTTGCTTCAATTTACATTTCTTTAACCAACACACTGGGCAACACAGGGAAAAGCTTACCTCGCGATCAGGCAGTTCAACGTTATGTTGCGCAGCGGTACAAAGAAGTGACCCAACCGCCAGAAAAACGTGATCACAAGCGAAGTAATCGATCTTCTCTGGACGATGAGGGTAGACATGTGTCATTTTTCGATTTTAAAGGCCTTATGGCGCCTGTATTCACTGATTTCAAAAACAATGAGTATAACCCAAAATGATTAGCAAATTAGTGCAATTACAATATTTAATGCTAACTTCTTGTAATTTTCTTTCATTAGAGAACAAACTTTGGAAATTGAGAATATCGATCGTTACGCAGAGTGGCTAAGTACGAATCGCATAAGCGGAATACTAGGTAATGTATGCAGTGATTGCTGTTGCATCACACTTTTTAGGTTAAATAAATATGCTAACCGTCGTTCATTATTCCCACACAGTTAATGCGTTTACGGGCGAGGGTCCGGCGTTGGGTTTGTCGGAGCGTATACGGAATGCGGAAGCCTGGTGGGAGGCATCACAAAAGTATAATTTGATTATGTTTCTACAAATCGGTGGCGCACCATTACCCGATGTTCTAGTAATGGCCGAGCATGCACAAAAATTGGGTGTACATGCGGTGCTCTGTCTGCCCGAGTTGTTCTACAAACCAACGACGGTCGAGCAGCTGGTCAAATATATGCATATGGTGGCCAAACGTTGCATTGCTCTGCCCTTCTTCTACTACCATCTGCCGCTCAAAACAGGCGTCTTGCGTAGGTAGCATCTCAGATATGCCTGCATGTAGCTCTACACCCACAATTTATTTCAGTTAATATGGCCGAATTTTGCAGGAAGGCCGAAGAGCTAATACCCAACTTTTACGGCATACATTTTGAGAGTACTGATCTAGACGATGGGGAGGCTTGTTTGCGCGATGGACGCGTAATCATTTTTGGCAATAGTCGCCTACTGGCTTGTGGCTTAATGGTTGGCTTCGAATCGGCGCTGATGTCATTTTTGAATATACGCCCCGATTTGGGTTGGCAAATTTGGAATGCGATGTTGAACAATGACTTGGATACTGCGAGAGATTCACAATTGCTGGTGAATAGTTTGATGAGCTCCTACATCGATCGCTCAGCCGATGAAGGTGTTGTAGGGGCGATGAAGCGTTGGTTCAATGATGAGGTGAGTAGAGGCAATGGCGCCGGTTTTCGTATAGGCGCTGCGCGCAAGTTTTTCTAAGGGGAGTGAGAGAATTTTAGTTAATAATTATGTTTTTATATTTGCGAATGTTTCGAAATTATACTAATTTGTTCCTAAGCTCTGTGGAGAGATATCCCTTTTTCCGCTATGATTTTTAATTTTGTTTTTGTATGTTAGTGTTGTTTTCTGAATTAAGTATATCATGTAAACAAAGCCGTTTCAAGTGCATATGCCGAAATTTCAAGTGTAAACACAGCGAAAATGTAATAAAATAAAATAAAAACGTACTTGCTTGCTTTTACTGCGTAATACAGTCATATTGAGATACATTAGGGTGAACCAACTTTTTTTGTTTTTTTGTATTTGCAATTGTCTTGGCTAGAAATCAAGTAAAATAAACGCTTGTGCTATTAATGATTTTTTGAATAAGCTGGCAGACAAGATGAAGTCCAAAATAAACAAGTCTGGCGTCATAAAAATGTTTTCGATGGTGCCACCTTTTTAATGAGTTAATGCGTTGGAAGTTACAGTCAGCTAAGGAGACTTCTAGTCAAAACTTGGTCACATTGGGATAAGTGGAAGCGAAGCCATTGCGCCTAAAGTGTCAGTATGTTTGTGTCATCGGTACAAAAATGTGTTTCGAACAAAGAGCTAATATCAGATTTTATTTTAAAATCGGTAAAACGTTTACCGAAACATTTGAATTGATGAAAAAAGTTTATGGCGATGATTGTCTATCTGGTGCCAGAGTTTATGAGTGGTTTACACGTTGCAGAGATGGTTGTGAGGACATAAATGGCAATAAATGATGAATGACAATGACACGGGCCGCCCAAAATCAGTAATCACCGAAAACTCTATCAAAATTCTTCGTAAATTTATCAAAAATGAACCGAAATCATCGTTGAAATTCATGGAATCGGAATTGAATATCTCCAAAATATCGATTTATCGCATTTTAACTGATCATTTGTGCATATGAAAGGTCTGCGCACGTTTCATTCCGCACAAGTTGTCTGAAAACCAAAAATTGCTCAGAATTCAACCGTCGAGGGACCTCATTAAAGAGGCGGGAAAAGCCGAGAACTTCCTTTACAACATTGTAACTGGTGATGAAGCGTGGCGTTTCCAACATGAACTTGAAACTAAGCATCAAAGTGCCGAATGGAAGACCCCAGACGAGCCACCAACCAAAAAATCGCGTTTGGAGAAGTCAGAAATCAAGTCGATGCACATTTGTTTTTCCGATTCCATTCATGATTATTTGAGCAATTTTCCACTGAGGTAAGACAAATCTTGTCAGCATGATTGCATTGAAGAGTTGGGTGAGATAAACGAGTATTATAGCTTCTTTTGGTAGTTGGGTTTTAACTGCACTATAGCAGTTTTTGTTTCTCTTTTTTATGCGCTTCCTTAGCGGCAAATACTTGCGAATGAAAAAATATTTTACTGCACCAGGTTACAAAAACTTTCTCTTTTCCATTTTGTCCCACCCTAATGAGTACATATGTATACATGCTTGTACTTATGTATACTCTTATTTCGTTTGCGATAATAGCACCTCAAAACAAAAAGAAAACAACCAAGAGATTCATTCTAATTTGCCACAAAACACAAGATGCTACCAGGAATTCGCAAGGGCTAACAACAGGCGCCAGGTGGTTGAAATTGCACAACAACAACTGCAATAAAAAGCGAATAAAATGAAAACTTTTCTCACACAACCTCTTCAGCATTCACCGGTGCGCAGTGTTGTCTGTCAAAATCATTACCGTTACTTTTAAGGACACCATGGCAATTGTATTATATGTTCTGGTGGCAATAGCAACAACAACAATGCCAAACGAATGGGTTGAACGCAACAAGGCCGCTGGGGGGTCTGAGTGTGTGAAGAGATAATAATGAGCGTGTAATAACATTAGAAATGCGAACATATGCGGGTATAAAAATAAAAAGTAAATCAATGCTAATGTAAACGAAGGCAACGCATGGAAATGGGAAAAGCGAAGAAAAAAGGAAATATACGTAGACTTGTAAGAATAAGCGGTCGTAGAACAATAAATGTTTAACAATACGTAAAGGTGTAATAATCAAAATATAAATGCCGAAGGGAGTTACGATGATGAGTGCTCTTAGTCTTACAACAAAAAAAAAAAAATATGTGCGAGTATACAAAGAGGTGGAGAATTTTCAATGTAAACGGATACTAAGTGCAAGAGTGTAAGGCAGTGGGAGAAAAATCACAAAATAGAAATGAATATGAAAATTAGTATTCACATGAAAATTAGTATTCACATGAAAATTTATGTAGAGTACGAAATTTTGGCTTAACCTCAAAATATGTACAGCAAATACAAATACAGTTCGTGAATGATATTTTCGAAGGTAAAGACTGGTGTTAAGATTTGATTGGATTTACATACTTTATATGTATACTTATGCTATAACCACTCAGGAAATACTCCTCTGGTAGAATTTTCAAAAAAAAAAAAATGGAATTGGAGGCATTGCTCAATGAGGATCCGTGTGTCAAACGCAAGAAGAGCTTGCTTCAGTATTAGGAGTTACCCGCCAATCCATTTCCAAGCGATTGCATGCTTTGGAAATGATTCAGAAACAGGGGACTTGGGTTCCTTATGAGTTAAAATCAAGGGATGTTGAACGTCGTTTTTTCGTTTGTGAACAACTGCTCTAGCGGCAAAAAAGAAAGGGTTTTCTTAATCGCATCGTGACGGGTGATGAAAAATGGATTCAATACAGCAATCCAAAGAAAAGAAAGTCATGGGGACTGCCCGGTCATGCTTCTACGTCGTCGCCTCGGCCGAATATTCACGCTGCGAAGGTTATGCTATGTATTTGATGGGACCAAGTTGGTGTTATTTATTATGAACTGTTAAAACCAAGCGAAACCAACACTGGGGGACGGTATCGATTTCAATTAATGCAATTGGGCCGAGCACTGCGCGACAAGCGGCCGCAATACGCGGGGAGGCATGAAAAAGTGATTCTACAGCATGACAACGCTCGGCCTCACATTGCCAAACACGTGAAAACCTACCTGGAACACTGAAATGCCATATTCCGCCCGCCATATTCTCCAGATATTGCGCCGTCCGATAATTACCTGTTCCGATCGATGGCACATGGTCTAGCTGACCAGCAGTTCCATTCATATGAAGACATCAAAAGATGGCTTGATCCGTGGATAGCCTCAAAAGATGAACAGTTTTGCCGCGACGGTATACGAGATCTACCAGAAAGATGGGAAGAAGTTAGCCAGCGATGGACAATACTTTCAATGATTCACTTCTAACTATTTTTTCAGAAGAAAGTTGTATTTTCATCAAGAAAA
>JAYXIM010013450.1:0-30073 GCA_037575425.1 Anastrepha fraterculus | reverse complement strand
GTTTCTGGCTTCCGATTGTCATCGTGACCACCCAGACCCTTCATATATGGGATGATTCTGCCGCAAACTATAGCGCTTGATAGGGAAATGTTGATGTACGCGCCATGTACTCATAGTCCAAATGTTGCAACCTCAGACTAGTGCTCATGACATGATTCTAGTGTGACATGATTCTCGCTGATCGGCGAACGAAAGTGCGCGAAGTAAGAGAGGCCATTAACGGCAATTGATATTTTACATGATAAGTTGGTGATGAAAAAATTATCAGCCCGATGGATGCCGCGATTGCTCACGATGGACAACAAGCGTATGCGGCTGTTAACTTCAAAGCAGTGTTTGGAGTAATTTAAGCGAGGTCCGAAGGAATTTTTGCATCAAGTTGTCACCTTGGATGAAACCCGGACTCAGCATTACACACCAGAAACTAAGCAGCAACCAAAACAATGGATTTCTCCAGGTAAATCTACTCCAAAGAAGGCGAATACAGTCCCATTGGCCGAAAAGGTCGTAACGACGATTTGTTGGGATGCGAACGGCGTCATCCACATGATTTTTTAAGAAAAAGGAGAACCGATTGCTAGACAATACTACAGTGAGTTATTGGACCGCTTTCACAAAAAATTTAAATAGACACGACCGCATTTGGCGAAGAACAAGGTGCTCTTTCACCACGATAATGCACCAGCACATTCATCCGGAGTTTTCGCCGCTAAACTGCGTGGTTTGTGTTATGGACTGCTGCTGCACCCCCCGTATTCACTCGATCTGGCTCCTTGCGACTTTTTCTTGTTCCCTAACAGGAAGAAATGGCTCGCGGGGAAAAAATTTAGATCAAACGAGGAAGTAGAGATCGCTATCTCGTATTTTGAATTCAACAAATCCTATTTTTTGGAAGGGGTAAAAAATATCCGGAGCATTGGGAGAAGTGTATCTTTCTATGTTGAAAAATAAAGTTATTTTTTTAAATGGTGTCTTCATTTCTAACACGGGTACTCCCTAGAACAACAAACGCAATGTTAAAGGTATCCTGTACTACCTTTTGTGCCACTGTATAAAATCTTGCTGATCGCCTCTAAGCTGCTTTGGCTCCGTGCTCTTCCCGGCATTGCGGACCACAGCATATGCCATTTACAAAAACTCTCGAAATTACATCATGAGTACGATCTGTAAGCCTCGGCTCCATAAATTCTCTTGACAACTCTAAATATCAGTTTGCGTCTTTGCGAGGTCAGAATTGGTCAGAAACTTAACTTAATTAACCTTATTTGCCTGCCGGCACACGAGCGTGCCTGTTCGCGGCATATCGGTTGTAACAAAGATGATAGATTATCAGGTGTGGCCTTGAGCTATGGTCAAAAATGAAATTAGCGAGTAACTTCGGCTGCCAAGTAAGTCACCAGCAAGGATAATAGATTCACCGCAAGGATGATAGATTACTAGGTTTGGCCAAAAATTATAGTGAAAAACAAAATTTTTAGGTGAACTTCGGCTGCCACGTTACGGCAGTGATTCGCCAGCCGAATTCTGCACGATCATTTCCCACTCTCGTCCAATCGGTCGTTGTTTAGACAGTAACAGTTAGTTTTTTCGTAAAAACCCCGATTCATTGCAGCCCATCAACTGTTTGTGTCAAATTCGTTGACAGCCGACTAACGGTCTGACATTGGTCACATTTGTAAAGATACAAAATCTCCATAGAGGTACCATGTCATCGAGTACTCGGCGGCCGAATTTTGCACGCTCATTTCACACGTATTCACACACTCGTCAAATAAGTCATTGTTCAGACGACAACGAAACAACATAAGTGGTAGCAGTGTTGATTTTTTTCGTATATCATCAATATAATCTCGGGTTTTTCGTTAACAAACCGCTTTCATGACCCCGGTGAAGTCAGCCAATCACTTGATTCTTTCAATTTCCGATATTGGCCACACCTTTTGAATTTTTTCCACGATTAGTGGTAAGACTGTGGATTCGATCTCAATGAATATTGGAAATAAAACAACGACATGACAGAAATGTGTCGAGAGCTGACATTAAAAAGTTTATTTTAAAAACCATCAAACATTCGAAGAGGGCATAAAACTGCAGGGCTCCACGCAACTACGAGGTATTTACTCTATTTATACATACATACATAGAAACATACATATGTAATAATTTTTATGCTCATCTTTGAGAGGGTATATAACGCGCGATCAATTAGATCGTGTTGACACTCATTTTTTCATCATCCACACACTCATTAACCCATTAAATCCCAACCCTATATAAAACAATTTTTTTTTAAATGCGTTTATAAAACGTTTATTGAAATAGTGTAATTAAGCTCCTTAAAAAAAAAACACGAAAAAAAATTAAAGAAATGCATTTTATGGGCTGTACCCAATCGAGTACAATGGGATAATATGTATATACATTGCCTGTATATGAAAATATGGAGTATTAAATAAAAAGACACTTTCAAAGACTTCCTTGGTTATTAGTTCGGTTAACAGTATGGAAGTTTTTGAAACATTCTCTCTCTACGCAAAGGGCTACATTGCATAACTCGCAAATCCATCGAATTATTTGGTGATACTCCCTGCACCTCAGCTGATTCGATATCCTTTTGGGAAAATGGTTATATGAGGAACCAGCTATTGATGCCGTTGTCGATTGTTTTGAAGATATGTCCCGGATATTATAATTGCGTAAATAAAATCGCACAATTTCACGTTGGTATTGCAACAAGTCGCATTGACTCTTACTTGCCATTTTATAAAGCTCCCATGCGTTTACTACGCACGAGCTTATCTTTGTGGTGAAAAGAGGCCACCACCATTTCTTTCCTCTAAATTTTATATTGTAAGTATTCAAAGCTTGGTCGTGGAGGTCAACTCCTCCCATTCCTGAGTTGTATTCCGCTATCAACTTCGGCTGATGGGCATTCGCCTTGCGCCTCTCTTGTCTTGACCATCGTTTGACGGTATGTAAAGGTTCAATTCTATCAAAGTTTGTTCCTACTGTCACAACGCTATTGTCATTCCACGTCACAAAAAGTATTCCTGAGTCAGAAAACCTACAAAATTTGATACAAAACAACTATTCAAATAAATCATTATGATAAACTTACATAAAATCAAACTCTCCCCGTTGCTTCTTTTGTAGTTCTTTGTTCGTTTTCAGAGGACATTTTTTGGTCCGCCGTTCACGAACAGTCCCAGTAGCCTTAAATCCTTGTTCTTTCAAAATTCTAAGAAGGTCATATGACGTAAAGAAGAATCGAAAAATACGATTCCAAGGTTGGAATATCATCACGCAATATATTATCCTCTTCAATGTCCTCCTCATCTGTGTCACAGTGGGTATTTGGCGGTATAATAGTGAAGTCGAAGTGACTACGGTCGCTTGATTCAATATAGTCGGTGGCCGCAGAAAGGTTATGAAACCTCTTTCCGTAAAATTTTTTTACATCCATTGACAAATCTACATGAAATATGCACACAAAATATATATGAATGTTCCCATTGTACCCATGCGAGTACACTCGAATTTAAACCTACCGAAATGCACTTTTCCACAACTTTTTTCGTTTTTTTGGTATAAAGTATACAAATTATATGTATTATGAATATTACAACACTGAACTTTTTCCGTAATAACTTAGATTTTGTCAAACAGAGAGCTTATTGCAAACTAAACCATGAAAAGAAGAAAAATAGCAAAGGTGCACGCAAAGACAAGTGAATAACGGATAACGGGACTCAAAAAAAAGAAGGAGAAACATGTGTATTCCTTTTCGACATTGCTCTGTATTATAAAGTGGCGAGTACATTTAAAAATTTGTAAGCGTTGGCTTTTGACATCGTTTCGAAAAAGATGCTTTTTCTGTACTCAAGCGAGTACAATGGGATGGAATGGGTTAAGATGGACAATATCAACAAAAACCACCTAGCTTGGCATTTAATTGAACACTCAATATTCTACATAAGAACTATATTTATTACATACATAGCCGACGTCTGTGCATTTACTCCATCATAAAACAATGTGACACATGTTGTTGCTAGTCGACTGGCCACTGTGCCAGCAATTGAAAGAACAAGACCGATTGCTCGCTTACTCTGAGCATAACGATACGATCGGGTCACTGATTCGTATATCTCTAGCTGCATATGGTAAGTGTGCGTGTGTGTGTATGCACTAAAGCTATGACCATTCATAATAAAAATAGCAATAGAAACATTGAATGTGAGCAGGGGAAATTACATATTAGAGAAAATGTTGTAGAAAATGCGAAAAATTGTCGGAAAATTTTAATTTGTGAGCAAACAACACAACTGTAGAATATTTATCGAGCGGCGGCGATCTATTGGCTTGATCAGTCGTCAGCGGAACGGTATCGGCAACGAAAGTGTTTTTCGGACGTGTATTTGCAGCGCTAAATGAATATTAAACAATTTTAAAATTGTTAAGAACAACTCGCTGGCGCGTCAAAAACAAAAAAAAAAAACACAAGAAGCGGCTGTTCTGACAACAAGTGAATTGAGAAAGAGGTATCAATAAGTTTTTGGTACATTGTTTTTGTAAAGGGGATTTACGTGGATATGCATGTACATACACATACACACATACGTAGGTGGATTAAGTGAGAATTAAGTCGCTGCAAAGGGGAATAATTTAACGAAGGATAGTTTACTCAAAGTGTGGAGGAAAATAGCAAAAGTAAAAACAAAAAAAAAACAACATAAAACAAATAAAACAAAAATTAAAAAGATCAAAAGCACTTTTGTACAGAAGAATTGACTTAAAGAAGAAGTGATGTAATGATTTCTGCAGCGTGTTGTTGTTATTTTAGTTGCTCTCAATTATCCATAACAAAATTGAAGCAAAAACAACAGCTAAACAAACCAAATTGAATTGAAGTGAGCATTGGCAGTGCATCAAATGAATTCTGAGTGAAGTGCCTTCGATTGTGACGTACGCGAACATTTCTGGTAGCTCTTTTCCTGCCGAAAAATCATCATACTTAAAAATAATTTATAAATGTATTTATACACTTTGTTACATACACACGCGCATTTTGTGACTATGCAATAATACAAATGTATAATTTTGTGGTCATACACAATTAATTCTATTCTGCAAGCAAAATCAACACAATCCTAAACACAAAAACTCAAGCATTTCATTCTTTACATTCATTCGAATCTATTAAAATAGAAAAACACACCTCCATAAATATACAGTTGCGTTCATATTAATAATATTTTTAATATGCGTTTGTTCAGTGTTCAGTGAATTGAGGAAGCAGTTGAATGTGAGCGAATTGATATGAAGCGTTGTGTGATAGAGCGCAAAGTGAAACCAAGTTCTTCATGGTGAAAAGATTTTTAGAGGTGTGACAGAACCAACTGATGGGCTGACGTCACTTGGGAGGTGTTTACAAAAAACTGAGATTGTGTAGTTGATATGTATATGAAAAACATCAACCAATGACACTTCGTTGCCATTTGAACAACGACTGATTGGACGAGTGTGTGTGAATACATGTGAAATAATCGTGCAGAATTCGGCAGAATCTCCCAATCGACGTGGCAGCCAAAGTTCCCCTCACAATTTTATTTTCCATCATAGGTAAAGGCCTGGTTGGCAACAAGCCGCGCATAGACCTTTTGGTCCCTAGCGATACCAGATGGAGACCGACCTCTATGAATACCTAAAGTAGACATCATGTAGGATGTCAGTGCTTTTGGCGAATCAAAGCAGCGCTGGGAGATCCGCTTTTGAGACGTCCTCCAGACCCTCAAACAATGGGCTTCCAGGCATTTTAAATGCGTTTTTGATAATGCCGGATAAACGCTCGCTAGGTGTTCTAAAGTTTCCTCAACATCCTCTCTGCATTTCCTGCATTTGTCCTTGTTAGCCATCCCTATCTTATACGCATGTGCAGCCAATAGATTATGATCTATTAGCATACCTATGATAGTTCTGCAGTCCTTTCGCGAGAGCGTAAGTACGAATTGAGTCAGTTTTTTGTCGTTAGTTCTACACATGACTTTTGCTGTTTTGCATGTGGTTAGATTAGTCCACCTAGCTTCCTCTCGCCTTTTTACGTAGTCGTCTATTTCATTGTATATTGTATTTAGCGGTTTTGGTATATCGTCTTCTTGTTCAAAAAGTAGTCTAACAACCCTTTTTGCTTTCTCATCTGCTATTTCGTTCCCCATATTGCCTTTGTGACCAGGAGTCCAGTAGATATACAGCCTACTGTTTGCGGCTAGCCTTTCTATGGGCTCCCTCCTCCGTCGAACATTTTTGGACCTAATACCATATGAGCTTATTGCTTTTATTGTTGCTTGACTGTCCACGTATATATTAATTGTTGAGTTCTTTCTTGTTCTAGTGTAGGCTAGCTCCACGGCTTTCCCCACAGCAAAAACTTTCGCTTGGAAAATACTGCTGTGGTCTGGCAGCTTGATAGGCTGCCGTATCCCTAGTTTTGAGCAGTAAATACCCGCTCCCACTCCGTCTAAAGTTTTGGAGCCGTCTGTATAGATGTGAAAAGTTCTATGGCCAGGTTTCATGCTTTTGTGCCATCCCTCCTCTTCAATTGTAGTGCGAAATCTTCTCGCCCAACTAAAGTTCGGAGTCATGTAGTCTGTGCCACCTGAGCTCTACTTTCCTATTGAGCTGTGACCGAAGGTTTTGCAGGTGAATACTCCAGCAGACACCAACGTTCTCGCGGATTTCGCTGCCAGGTTTTCCGCCATAAGGTCAATAGGTGGCATGCTGAGTATCATTTCCTGCGCCGCCGTTGGAGTGGTTTTCATCGCTCCTGTTATGCACAGAGCAGCGAGTCGTTGAATCCTTTCTAGTGGCATTAAGTATGTCAGTTTTCTTGTCGCAGTCCACCATACTAAGGCCCCATACAGCAATATCGGTCTAACTACTGCCGTGTAGCATCAATGCATCAGAGAGGGTGATAGACCTCAAGTAACGCCCAGCATTCTTTTAAATGCGTACAACGCGTTACTGGCCTTTTTCACCCTTTCCTCAACATTGCGCTTCCACAGCAATTTACTGTCTAGTATTACTCCGAGGTACCTCGCATGATCTTTGAGAAGTAGTTCGTTGTTGCCTAGCTTCGGGAGGTAAAGAGCTAACCATGGAAAATCTATCTTTCATGCAGGTCTTTCTTAACTTGGGTTTCGCAACGTAGAGTGGAAGCGCATTTGTTGTTGCTGTAACAGCTTACAGATCACTGCTTAGAGCGAAGAAGCCACCCCAGCCGTCGTGGTCAAACTGGTCAAACTAATATAATAATAGTCATAATAAAAATAAATCTATTCGCGAGGTTCATAGAGCACTTCGTTCTTTTTATGTGCAGTTTCCGTGCACGTGGAATCATCGATCTTTATTTCTTTCGAAATGAGGAAGGGGCTGCCGATGCGGTGAATGTGGAGCGCTATCTAGCCATGCTGACTAAATTTTTATTTCCAAACGGCGACATTTGGTTTCAAGAAGTCAACAACTTACAGTATTCAAGCCACCAATGACGCACTACGAGCAGATTTATTGGAAAGAGTAGCCAAAAAAATAGGTGGAGGAGCTTGGTCAAGCGTCACAAATATATTTCAGGCATGCTACTGACTCTTAAAGAAAGCCATGCTTTTGGGATTCTACTATTTGTATCGTAGTACTAATAATATGAACACAGCCGTATATATCTCTCGTTGATGTGTGCATAAAAAATTCTTGCTTGCATATTAATAAAACTATTTGCTAGTATTAAATATTGCAATATTTGATGCCAATGAAATTGTGCTGCATACATATACAGGAACAAATATGTATATCCACATTATGTACTCGTATATAGAAGCATAAATATGTACAAGCATTTGAAATTCGTTTGGAAAATGAGTGGAAGATTTTCAAAAGCCATTAATATTTGTGAATTGATATTCTAAGTAATCTCGCTGATGGATAAAAAGTGTTAATTATAAAAAGATTTAACGGCGGCCGCCTTAGCGATGTGAGTTTGTGCCGGGTTGCTACTCAGTTGATCCCAAAATCGTTGTCCATTATGGATATGAAACATTGAATTATGGAGAGTTGTTGTTTAGAGCGGCTATCTAAGGTGTAAATGAATAAATCGGTGGAATTTCTATCATAGGAAACTAAAATAAATAAAATAAATAAAATGTAGACCATGCGAATAAAATGGGTTTTCTAAGTTTAATCCCTACACTTGAGTATGCTGCTGGTTCAGATTATCATTGTGGTTGCCCATTGAACAGGAAATTGCAATGGTTTGGAAATAAGCGGCAATGCCTTGGTTACCATTTCAATTCGAGGCAGGAAACCAGCGTCTTCCTCATGCTTTCTAGCACTAATTCGAATGCTATCTGTATTTGAACAGACAGTCAGGCAGTCTTAGGACCATTGTAGTCTCAGATAATAACAACTAAACTCATTAGGAATGCTTTACTACCCTTAATGCCAAGGCACACCGTCTCGTCAGACTATGTAATCATAAGTGAAGATCATGACAGTTACGAACAGGCCTAACATCAAAGCACAATGAACCTAAACCATTTCGCGGCTTTACCAAGCCCATATAAAGGAAATTATGGCTGAGAAGGAATGGAGTTTATACCACACTGGATAGTCAAGGACAGAGTCCAGGACAGAGGCAGTTAAAATAATGTATTCTTCATTTTAGAAGAGCATCAAGTATGCTTCCTCACTTTTCGAACCAAAAACAAAATCGTGAGGATGATTCGGCGCTACGCTTGGCGATGGTTAAATTGTAAAAATTGTGCTATGAATTGGTTCTCCGAATATGGCTGCCAACGAGCCTTTCTAAATATGGGGCGATTCTTCCAAAGAAAATATTCATGTCGAATGTTAAGGTCAGCACCGAAACAGAGTTTTATTTTAAAGACTTTGATAAACATTTTTGTTTTGTTTTAAAAGATACCAAATATTGGAGGGCTTCTGTGTTAAATGTATTGAACTGAATGATGCCTATACCGAGGAGCAGAAATGATTTTGTTACCCAAACTCGGGCCCATTCATTCTCTATACAGGGTCCGGCACTCGAAGTGTAACCAATTAAAAAGGCCATAAATTTAGATTGGAAAATTACTTTTATTCAATTCAAGGTAAAAAATGTATGAAAATAATACAAAATTAAGAATTAATTTACTTTTGCTCGATATGACCATCTTTTGCCTTGACTACGGTCTTGAGACGGTCCAGCAACAAATCGCAATCTGCCCGAATGTGACTTGAAGGTGTTTTGGACTACTCGCGCAAAATGGGTTTTTTCAGCGCCTCGAGACTGGTGAATCTTTTAGTTCGCTCCTGGTCTACAAAATGGCCCAAAGAGAATAATCCATTGGATTCGCGTCTCGTGAATTTGAGAGCCATTGTGTGGACGTAATGAAGTTCGGAACGTTGTTTTTTAGCCATTGTGTGGACGTAATGAAGTTCGGGACGTTGTTTTTTTAGCCATTATTGGTTCACTCGAGCTTTGTGAGATGGTGCCGAGTCCTGTTGAAACCTCCATGGTCTGACACCAAAATGTTTTTCTGCCTATGGCTTTAAAGCAACCTCCAGAATACTTTCCAAATAATATTTCGCATTTACTTTAACGCCAGGCTCGATGAAAACGATTAGAGAGCGCCCATCTGCGGTTACAAAGCCCCAAACCACTACCTGTGGCGGGTGCTGCCTCCTGGTAGCCAATCGATGACTCAAATTCTCGTATGAACGGTCGGTAAAATAACGTCTATCGTTCTGAGAGTTTAAGAATTGCTTAATTTGAAAAATTTTCTCGTCATAAAACACAATGTTCGGAAATAGACCGCTTTCGGCCAAGCGAAGCTACTCTCAAGTCTGACTTGTTGCTGCTTTTGGATCTGGTAAGGGTTGTCTTTGAGATAATTTTTCAGTATGCGGCGGACGTTGGGGTCATATATTTTCAGTTGTTTCGCCATTTGATTGGCATTCCGTCGGGGATTTCGTTCTAGTCACTTCTTCACTTTTTGAACCATTTCACGTGACGTTGCAGTCTTTTGATGACCACCTCCATGACGTTTCGCGATGCTACCAGTATCATTGTAACGAGTAATGGTACGATAAACAAAAACTTTATTTACTTTAAGGTGCTCGAGCTCACGAACAATCGCTGGTTGTGATTTTCCAGCCAAATATAATGCAATCACACTATTACGTTTAAAATCCATTACTGATTTTCTTTTTCGCTTTTACTCTCAGCAAAATGCTTCCGCGCTGATGGCCGAGCACCGTGCCCTGTGCACTCGTGGCTGTGTAGAGTGAAAGTTTGCTTTTGGCAGAATCATGAGAAATTCGATTAAGTAAGCAGTTCAGATTTCGGATTTCGATTCCAAGAGCCTTACGATTAGTGAAAATATGTGTTTTCCATGTTTCCATTTTCCAATATTTCGTAACATTATTTTGGGGTATGATTACATTATGGAGTTTCACGGGTGGACAAATGCTTTGATTGAGTGTAAAAGTTATTTGAACTGATTTGGTCTCAATGGATTTTACTCTCTTTTGGAGTTTAAGTGAAGCCTCCTCGGGGTTAGAGCTAATTGCGAGAACAGCGGTTTCGTCTGCAAAAGTTCCGACCATAGTTTCTTCAGTGACCAGTAAATCGTGGGCGTAGAGCAAGTATAGGATTGGGCCCATTATACTACCGTGGGGTACACCAGCCAATCTTTCACAGAGTTCAGTGTCTTCTTCATTTTGCTTGACAAGAAAATGCCGGTCTTTGAGGTAGGACTTGATAAAAGTGCAATAATTTGTGGGTAGAGCGTCTTTTATTTTGAATATCAGTCCGTCATGCCAAACGCGGTCAGAGGCTTGGGATTTGTTAAGAAATGCAGCTTTTTGTGCTCAAAAACTTTATGAATGCTATTTACGAGTATGTTTACCTGTTCGATGGCACACGGTTCTTTCTGACGCCGAATTGATGATTTGGAATTAATATTCGCTTTTAAATTATGGGCATCATTCCTTTGAGTAAAAGCGATTTCATACTTTTAGAGGCAATGGGCTGATGGGGCGATACGATTCCACTTTCTCTGTACTTGTTCCGGGCTTAGGCATCATTCTTAGTTGTGAGACTTTCCATTGGACGGATCAAAACCAGTTAATATGGTTGTATTAGATATATGCGTGAAAAAAGATATTCCTTCATTTGGCAGTTGTTTAAGTACTTCTCCTGTGATGATATTAGCAAATGAGCGATGTCTTAGATACTCTGTGTTGCTTTGCGTCAAAAGAGCACAGCTAAAATTAAATCCACGGGCATTGTGTAAAAGGTATGCTCAAAAAATAAGGCGAATTTTCAAATTTCGTGGGCTACCATTATATGTGTTATTGATCACTTAATTCCATTTTTTACATAAAATTTGATGCAACTTCTTCGGCCCATTTTTTTCATAGCAGGAAATCGCCGAACACGCAAAACACTTGTCTTGCTTATGCCTCTCACAAGCACACTAAACATGTAAAATTGCTAAAATCGTGAACATACGAGGTGTGTTTAAAAAGTATCGCGAATTTTAAATTTTCGCAGGTCCCGTATATTTGAATTTCGATATTTTTGTGGCGATGTGTTGGTACTCATGCCTCTCACTCCTGCCGACGAGTTCGGTCATTTTGAATGTTCACGTGTTTCGGTTCGTCTTCGATTTTTACCTATTCAAAGAGATGGATCAAAGAACCTGAATCAAATTTTGTGTGAAAAACGAAATTAAGTGCGCGGATGCATTCCGAATGTTGACTGTGTCATACGAGAAGCTACTTTGGACCATAGCATCGATTATCGGTGGTACAAAATGTTCTCAGAAGGCCGAGAAGATGTGAACGACGAAAAGCGTGCCAGACGCCCGAGCACTTCAACAACAGTGATGAAGTGAAAAAAATGGTATTGGCCAATCGTCAAATCACCATTAGAGAAGTTGCTGAGGACCTAGACATATCGATTGGCTCGTGCCATTCGATATTTTTCAACAATTTCACTTTCAACCAAATGCAGCATCGCACGAACATTGCTAATGAGATGTTGGACTCTGTCCGTGACGAACCAAATTTGCTCCAGAGGGTCATAATTGGTGACAAATCGTGGGTTTATGGTTATGACGTGGAAACCAAAGCTCAATCAAACCAAGACCGCAAAAAGCGCGCCAAGTTCGGTCGAAAGTAAAAGTTTTGCTTACTGTTTTCTTCGATTGCAAGGGCGTTGTGCATCATGAGTTCTTGCCACAGGGTAAAACGGTCAGTAAGGAATATTACCTGCAAGTTATGCGCAATATGCACGAAGCAATCCGCCAGAAACGCCCGGATTTGTGGAAGAACAAAAATTGGCTCTTGCATCACGATAACGCCCCAACACACTAATGATGTCACAGCCACCGTATTCCCCAGATCTGGCCCCCTGTGACTTTTTCTTGTTTCCGAAACTGAAGAGGCCCATGAAAGGACGACGCTACGATTGGAGGAGCTGAACAAGATAAACAAAAAATGATTTTTTGAAGTGCTTCGAAGATTAGAAAAAAACGTTGGCAAAAGTGCATAATGTCTCATGGGGATTACTTTGAAGGGGACAAAATTGATATTAATATATAAATAAATAATTTTTGAAAAAACACAAAATTCGCGATACTTTTTGAACACAGCTCCGAGCTCCTCCTCCTCGATGTTGTTCTACAAATGGAGGGACCTACAGTTTCAAACCGACTCTGAACGGCAGATATTTTTTATGAGGAGCCTTTTCATGGCAGAAATACACTCGGAGGTTTGCCATTGCCTGCCGAGGAGCGACCGCTATTAGAAAAATGTTTTTCTTAATTTTGGTGTTTTCACCGAGATTCGAACCTACGTTCTCTCTGTGAATTCCGTATGGTAGTCACGCACCAACCCATTCCGGATACGGCGGCCGAGACGAGTATACTAACATTAAAAAAACATAATAATCGAATGGCGAATGTACGTAGCCCGCGAAATTTCAAAATTCGCCTTATTTTTTTAACACACCTCGTATGTCTATACAGAAAATCGTGGTCAATTCGTTGGTTCCTTATTGCGTGAAAGAAAAACAAGCTAATAAAGCAGGTCAACCAAGGCATTTTTTTGGTTCCGACATATCGTAAATGAATTAAGTAGTGCTTTCGTGTAAGCCATTGTAAGCCGTTGTAAGCCTTAGCTCGTGCATCTAGCAAATAAGTGGATCTTCGACTGCAATTAGATCATTTGCTGCCTCTTTTTGCTCAACAAAAGTCGCTGGATCAGTAATCCATACATCTCCGCACAAAATACCTACAAATATTGCAAAACCCTTGCACAATATCTCTGAAGCTGAAATTCGATGTAAGAAGTGCACTTTGTCACAGTGACTTAGGAGTTGCCCATCAGTATCGCCTTAAGAAAATAAGCACTTAATCCAGAGAGATTTTCTTCCGAGGGATAAAGTCATCATTAGATAATGGCGAACCACTTACGCTTGCATTAAAAAGAACTACGTCACAGTTTCTTGTTTTCTTTGCTCGCACTGACAGTTTTGATAAACAGCTGCAATTTTTCATAATCGTCTAACCCACTTATGTATGTGTGTATGTATGCACGTACATAGGCTTCTACATTACCTCACTTACTTTTACATACGCCCATACATATAATACATACATACATACATACATACATGCACTTGTATTTATCTATGCTCCAGCTTACTACAGTCTGTTTGCTAATTTAGTGCCGCATTTTGTAATCTCACAGCTACATCCACACATACATACATACATACGTCCTCACCACTGATTACTGCAGCGCGATTATAACTTTTCCGGCACATCGCCAACCACAAGACGAACACAACGCATACGCCATCGCACCCACGCTAGCTCGCTCACGTCAATCAAAACAAAACAAAGCAAAAGCAAAAGCGAGAGCAAAAGCGAAAGCGAAAGCGAATTAAATGGCCAGCAATAGCAGCGACAGTTCGGCGAATGGCAACGGCGCCATAAATGTTGAAGACTCACACTTCGGTCACGAAATGCTACGCGTCATTGTGGCCGCGCACAGCAATGAGAATGTTATCATATCACCGCTGCAGCTGGAAGCACTGCTCACACTACTCTATCTTGGCAGTGATGGCAGCACCGCAGAGGAGCTACATCGAGTGCTGCAGCTCAAACGCTTTGCAAGTAATGCCAAAATGGCCAATCATTATGCGACGGAACTACAGCTGAGCACCGACATTGCAGCCGATACGCACATGCAATTGTGTAGTGAATTGTTGTTGCCAGAGCAGATTGAAATTGGTGATGAATTTCGAAAAATTGCTCAAAAATATTTCCACACCACAATGGTGCAACGGGATCTATGTGACATAGCGAAATTGCGCGCGCAACTCGACGAGGATTTGGCGAAAGTAGCCAAAGGCTACACGTGGCACATTAGCGATTCTCTGTTATCCACTGTCACAATGCCTGAAGCAGCATCGGCGGCTGTCGTGTTGGCAGCTGTGCATTTTCAAAACAAATGGTTTTTACCATTTAGTGCTTACCGCACTGGGTTGTATGATTTTCAGTTAAGCGCGGATGAGACGCCGCCATCGAATGGGCAGCAGCAGTTGACGTCTACAACTGTAACGGTGCCTATGCTTTTTGACGATGATATGTTCGTGAAATTTGCTGAGTTTCGCGAGCTGGACGCACGTGCTATTGAGCTGCCTTACGAGCATGATGATGAGCTGTCTATGTTGGTGGTGTTGCCCAATCGGAGCGATGGTCTGCCGGCGCTTGAAAAACAATTGCAATCTTTGGAACTCAATACACTGGCGGAGCGTATGCAAATGGAGAGTGTGCAGGTGCTTTTGCCAAAGTTTAAAATCGATTTTGAATGCAGCCTGCTGCGGGCGTTGGAACAGGTGAGAAAATTGTGCATGTGTATGTGTATGTGTGTTTTGTGACGAGTTATTGAAATGTGCTTTCTGGCTTTCAGTTGGGCATCACAACGATTTTCTCCAAAGCGTCAAATTTTAAAAATATGTTGCGTGAAAACTGCACTGTGCCGCTGACGATTGCGGATATTTTGCATAAAGTTTGCATTGAGGTGAACGAGTCTGGATCTGAAGGTGCCAATAGTGTTGGTAAGTGAGAAATTTGTATAGTGCATGATTCATTCTTACACTAACACAGACTCATTACTGTAATTAGACTAATACTGTAATCCTAAAAACCACCAATTTCATCCATTTTTATAATCTAAGCAAGCTCCAACTGACTGTAGTCCGATCGACTTTTACGTTTTTTCCAGCGCTTATCAAAATGCAATCAGGTTAAAGAAGATTGGTCTCTAGAGGCCGTCTCTCAAGGGGTATGGTAGCATTTTTGGGCTGTTAACACCGTATATCTCTGAGGCTTACGCCAGGACAATCTTTCCAAGCAGGCAGAATTGGAACGAGGGGAAATCGGTACCGAAGCTGGTACTTATATCTTCACTGAAGGCTCCAAGATGCAATCGGGAGTCGGAGCGAGGGTTTTCTCTAAATCAGCCAATTTATCTATCTCCTTCAAACAGCCGAATGCTGCTAGTGTTTTTCTGGCAGAAGTCTTTGCGATCTTGCAGGCATGCAAAATGCTTAGGGAACGTGGGATGGGGGGAGATATTAATATTTTCTCCGATAGTCAAGCCGCGACCAAGGCTCTGATGACGCTATGGTGCATAACTAAATTCGTTAACACCCATAAAGAGGAGATCAGATCTCTTGGGTGTGCAGGCAACATTTCTCTGACCTGGGTTCCAGGATATAGGTACATAGAGGGAATTGAAATTGCTGATGAGCTTGTCAGGAAGGGGACTGAGACCTTGTACACGGTCATCAGCATCCCCCTGACTGTTATTAATGGGGCACTGCACAACTTATTTCTCGGGAAAGCGCAGAAAAGATGGAGCTCCATTTCTTCATGTGCTATTTCGAAAACCCTTTGGCTCCAATACGATATACGATGGACTCAGAAAGTCCTTTTCCCTCCTCGCCATTCAGTTTCCAAACTCGTAGCTGTGTTTACCGGTTATGGACGGATCGACACATACGCGGAACACCTAGGTTTACAATTTAACCACCCTTGCAAAAGCTGTGGGGACCTTTCAGAGCAAAGATTATTGAGCACTTCTCTCTGTAAATGTCCAGGCTTGGCAGCTAGACGACTAAGGTCACTTGGCGCTTCTTCGACAGCCTGGGGCAGTACGTCAACCTAAATCCTATCAATATTCTCCATTACATCAACAACTCTGGCTGGCTATGGATATATGCGTGCTTGAGATCTCATAATGGTATCGAAACGGCGCTTTAGTGCTCCTTGGGGAGTGTCAGAGTGGTACTTCAACCATTTCTCCTACCTGCCCTAGCTGCGACTGACACAATCTTATGCAACGTCTTATGTTCATTCTCGATGCGGGCACAGCTGGTTGATATATCAAATGTCATGCTTAGGCCATTCTACTCCCCAAATTACACAATAGGCAGCTCTTGACTTAGTGCTAACCTTCAGCTACTTTACTTTTTAGGCCAACTTGCTTTTAGTCAGGGAAACACTTGACCTCCTTTTCACATGCATCCGAATATTTTTAAATTAAGCGCATATGGGTACCTGGATACTGGAACATAGCCGGAAGCTGCAGGGGTCCACTCTGCAATCAGAGAGAGCATTCGTGAGGTACTTACCCTGTGAAAACTGCGATCCACTCCGGGAAAGTTGGGCTTCGCATTAATTGAGCGAGCGCTGGGCAAGCGCACCAATTTCTAAGTCGCGACATTATTCTAACAACGATTGGAGTCGAAGCGCTCGAGGGAACTTCTAAGGCTAAGAACCCTTTGGCTCTCAAATATTGTAGGTGTCCTTTTCGACCACTGTCCATTGGGTATTCACGCGATGAGATTTGACATTAACTCGAGTCCTTTTTGCAGCAGCTGCATGGAGTAAGAGGTGGAATCATCTCAACGTCTTTTCCTAATTTTTCCTGTCATCGCGGTGTTACGGTTTAGGCTTCTTGGCTTTTACTTTTTTGCTACATTCGCAGATATAGCTGGTTTGGATATTTATTATCCACCTGATGAATTTCATCACGGTTAACATAACCATAAATGGACATCGTTCGGTATTTTTCATAACCTTCTAACCCAATCCTATATTTTCCTGTTTCTTCTCCCTTTTCCTCTTGCAATGGTGGCACGGAAGCCATTTTTTGAGTTATTCAGATTGAACCTCTCAGCACAATCATATAACCAAACCTAAACCAAACACCTGCCAAGGTCGTATCACAATGATAATGGCACTTAAATGCTTTGCACATATCTGAATATGCGGTTTCCGAGCAACTTTGGATTAACCATCAGCTTTGTTCACCTCGGGCGGCCGCAGTAGCCGAATGGGTTGGTGCGTGATTACCATTCGGAATTCACAGAGAGGTCGTTGGTTCGAATCTCGGTGATAGCAAAATTAATAAAAACATTTTTCTAATAGCGGTCACCCCTCGGCAGGCAATGGCAAACCTCCGAGTGTATTTCTGCCATGAAAAAGCTCCTCATAAAAATATCTGCCGTTCGGAGTCGGCTTGAAACTGTAGGTCCCTCCATTTGTGGAACAACATCAAGACGCACACCACAAATAGGAGGAGGAGCTCGGCCAAACACCTAACAGAAGTGTACGCGCCAATTAGTTTTTTTTTTTTTTTTTTTGTTCACCTCGGAGAATTTTAAATAGTTTTCATGAAAACAATTATTGTTGTATTTTATTTGTTGCTCTTGCAGCTGATTTAAAACCCCGTATAGAACTAACTCGTCTACATCCTTATTTACCAAAATACCACTTTGTGTGCTGGGATCCAGTTCAGATTGAGTCGTGCTGTTGTCAGTGCTGTCGAATAGATTGCGCGAAGTTTTTGAGCAATCTTTGCATTACTGGCCAAGAGTTCTACAAAGAGAGCAGAGCTCTTTCTGCTAACTCCTTTCTTCTACCACTTGCACAGACTTCGCACTGCAGCTCTTAATGTGATGGCATCTTCTCAGACTTCGAAATCCCGTTTCTGAATTCTATGAGGAGACTAAAATTTTTAAATCGTTTAGAGTGATATTTGTCGCGGAAGTGAACCTCAAAGTTGTAGTCAAAGTTGATCATCGTTACTTGATAGTCACAACTTCTGCGATCCCACTGTTCTATTTAAGCTGATGCCACTGTTTTATTTGCTCCAGAGTATTTCAAACATGTAACGCCATAGGCGCTGTAAAATATTTCTTTTTTCAATGCATATAACACCCAGTGATGATATCAGCCTGTACTAATCGTTCTAAATTGGTGAAGAATTTAGTTCAGTGTTCATTCCTTCTAGGCAAGTTCACAAGTGGGTTCCGTAGTCCATATCCGTTTGGCCTGCTCAATGTAGACGGACCTGATTTAGAAATTAAAATTAAATACGATAAATAATTGGCACGCACACTTCTGTTAGGTGTTTGGCGAGCTTCTTCTCCTATTTGTGGCGCGCGTCTTGGTGTTTTTTCCAGTTTTAAGCAATCTCCGAACGACAAATAGTGAGGAGCTTTTTCATGGCAGAAATATACTCGGAGGTTCGCCATTACCTGCCGATTGGTGACCGCTATTAGAGAAAACTTTTTAATTTGGCTGCAGCGGCCGCCAGAGATTGCTTGATGATGAAGGGATGCTTAAATGGCGATAAAAAAGAGATGCCTTGACAAAATTGACTGATTTAAGATCGGTTTCCCTCCTAAGCAGTTCAATCGCGATGCAATTTCCAAAAAAAAAAAAATTTTAATAATTAAAATATTTATCTTAAAAAGAAAAATTATAAACTTAAT
This sequence comes from Anastrepha fraterculus, assembly GCA_037575425.1. Taxonomy (NCBI): domain Eukaryota; kingdom Metazoa; phylum Arthropoda; class Insecta; order Diptera; family Tephritidae; genus Anastrepha; species Anastrepha fraterculus. Next base: position 11,169 of record JAYXIM010013450.1, on the reverse strand, counting down.
AAACCAAAAAGAACCAACTATATTTAACTTGAAAAACTCCATGCCAAAACTTTGAATATTGAATAAATCTTAAAATAATTAGCAAACGAAAATTTCATATAAAAAAATTTATTTCAAAATCGTGTAAAAATAACTATGTCAAAAGAAGAAGAGTTGGGTATTCAAGTTTTTTGAATATTTTGTGAAAAATTTAGCCAATCGAGTTCTTATTTTTTAAGAAACCATGTCAACCAGTTGTATAAACATCACTCTTGGGAAATCACTTTTAAAGGTGTTCTTGATGGCACTAAAAATGGGAAGTCTGTTGTTTTTGAGTCCAGCGGGAATTAGGACTAATGTGCGTTCAGGAAATGGTTGGTTGGTTGAGGTGGTGATTGACAAGGCATCCAATTAGAGCTTCCGCACCATTTTGTTGCCACATTCTCGCTCCCAACAAGTTATACCGTTAGTCCTGCACGACTATATCCAGTCTGTGCGAATGAGAAACATGACAAGGTTGCTTGCCTCTATACTGGCCAGCTCTTCGAGGTTTTCAATAAGCGGCTTGCCAAGGAAGCAAGGAACCCCCATCTTGGCCAATGCAGAGGTGCAGAGGAAGGCGGTGTGCGCCGGCTCATTGTCGTGATGAAGGGTCCAATTGTTGACGAGGTCGGGCCGAACCCGGGCGACGTGGTTTTTCAGCCGAAGGAGCACTTCTTTGTAAAATGTCGCGTTTACAGTGCTTTCTGGGGGTACAAACTTCTTGTGGACGATGCCTGGAGAGTCGAAAAAGATGATCAGCATGGTTTTGACCTTGGATTTCGACATGCGCCTCCCGGCCTTCCTTGAACAACTTGTGCCACCGTTTTACCTAAGCACTGGACAGAGATTGGTCCCCCTAAGCCTCCTTGAGTAGCCCAATGGTTTCGGTACTCGTTTTGTTTAGCTTTACTCAAAATTTGATCGAGTAACGTTGCTCCAACGATCGCTGCATTTTCGTCACTGCAAAATCCTAACACACTTTTAAAACAGCTTTCACGCGCGGAGCGATGTTCACTGCACTGCTGTTGCCAGCAAACTAGGACTGGTTTCTAGTGGAAGGGGAAGGTCCAACGATCATTCTCCCCCACCAGCCGATTCGGTTGATCGCTTGGCAGACTCTCCGCGCGGGAAGGCTCATTACTTTTCATATATATATTTTATAATTGTATTACTCGTAACTGTATATAAAAGTTCGTTCAAGCTTGATTTCCGTTATGAAAAACTTAAGCTCAACTCATCCTTTAAATGCTTCGAATTTTAGTTTCATTCGCTTCGCTCGTTTTTAATAACCGTTCGCCACATTCGTATTTTAGTGTACCGTTATACTCTACCATAATTATTTTCTCTTCTTTCAGTCTACAAACCCATTGTAATCAGCAATTCGATTGACTCCCGCAAGAAATTCTTCCGTGCTGATCATCCTTTCTACTTTGCCATACGAAGTCGAGAAGCCACGCATTTCGTGGGTCATATAACAAAATTTTGAAAAAAAAAAATTAAGTTATTTTTGTCCACGAAAATTGTTTAAATTTAAATGTAATGTAATATGAGATTTTTTATGTATATATTTATATAATGTTTGTTGCTTTAAAATACTCATAAAATAATTGTGTTGGAAGAAATGTCAGAGATTAATTAAATATTTATAATACCTACGAGTTAAGCGCGCCGACGATTAAGTAGCCAGCAGTTGTTGTAAGTCCAAGTAAATAAAATGAAAAAAATAATACTCCAGTTTGTTTTTTTTTTCAATATTTTTGGTTTTTTATAACAAAGAGTCTCGAAAATGTTTATTTAATGATTAGAGTTCAGATTTTACAATTTTAGGCTTAGCTTTTGTTTTACTTATTTTTAAATAAATTTTTATTATCTATTCTATAGTTTTACAAACGATTTCTATTCAGCTGCTGTTTTTGTTTTATTCAGCTCTAATACTTTTTGTGAAAAAAGTAATAAGTCCTGTATTTTTACACATTAGTTTATAAACCTTTTATATAAAGTTGCTGGAAAACACTAAAAAGTGGAGTACAATGCACACAAATCGCATTCGAGCTAATTATTGTATGAACTTAGTTTCGCTTGAAGAGTGAACGAGCTAATGAATGCGCTTATCACTTTTTTTGTTGCGACTTAATTACATATTTTTATACCCGGCGCACTACTTTGCTCTGTTATTAAGTAAGCTCTACAACCTTCTTCACATAACGGTTGTTTGCAACATCTTAACATGAATAAAAATGTTCGGAAGGAAGGAAAGATGAATCGATGCAGCTACTTATGAGGATCATTTGAAAATACTCTTCAAAGTTAGAGCGATGGCACTACTGATGCGTATCGAGATTATGTTTAGTTAGTAGTATCTCTTGGAAGAGCCGATCCACCTACTTCTTTGTGTTTGCAATTCGTTTGAATGGAGGAAGTCAAGTGATTTTTACGCATCAGTTCACGCCTCAGCGGTTGCGGTTGCACAATTAATGGAAATAGGGTGCTAACTCGTTTCACATCTTCCCTATTCTCCAGACTTGGCTCACCCGGATCCCTCGGACTAGTATTTGTTCCACAACTTGAAGAAATTACCGGCAGGAAAAAGATTTAATTTAAACGAGGCGGTGATTGCAGAAACGAATGGCTATTCTGTAAGACAACTTGGACAAATTCTATTATTCGGAAGGGATCAGCAAACTAGAACAGCCTTGGACTAAGTGTATAAACTCTAAAAGGAGACTAAGTCGAAAAATAAAAGAAAGTTTAGTCCAAACAATTAAGTTGTTTTTATTTTTGGACGCAGTTTTCAAACGACCTTTGCGGATATGTTTTTACCGTTTTTTCCTTTGTTCAACAAATAATTTATTTGAAATGCTCCAAATCGGCGATAAATTAATTTTCCAAGTAATGCTCCATTTAAAATCATGGTTACGCTGGGAGATTGCTTTGGGGCTTCTTCCTCTTTGTGTATGTATGTATTTATGAAGAAAAAGTCATAACCTAGAATGCGTCTATGGACACAAAAGGCCATGAGTCGAAGTGCAAACCTCCAATGAATCTAAATCTAAAACTTCGTCCGGGAAACTCAGCAGCCAACGTTATTGTGAAACGGAGCTTAGATATGAACATGGACGCTATGATCAAAAAGTATCGGGAAAGTGATGTTCGATTCGATTTCTTCATTTACCAAGGCGTAGCGCACCATGAATACCTTCCATCGGGCCAGACAGTCAATAAAGAATTTTATTTAACCGTTTTGATGCATTTGAGCGATGCTGTGGGTCGCAAACGGCCGGAAATGTGGGCAAACAATTCTTGGATTTTGCATGATGATAACGCGCCATCGCACCGAGCCCAAATTGTGTTGGATTATTTGACCAAACACCAAGTAAATACCATCGTGCGAGTACCGTATTCACCTGATACGGCCCCGTTCCCCGTTCTTTTTGTTTCCCAAGTTGAAGTTACCACTTCGTGGAAGGGAATTTCAGTCGATAGAGGAGATTAAAGAGAATGCGACGAAGGAGCTGAAGGCCTACCAGGGGTGCATGCTGGACTGGGTTAAAAGTTGGTACATGTGTGTTGCTTCAGACGTGTCATATTTTGAAGTAAATAAAATAAATTTGCTTGGGATTTAACTCTGTTTTGTTTTATTTAAACATTCCCGGTACTTACTGATCATAGGGTAAGTTAGTTTTTATTGGTCCATAGAGCGCTGCGCCCGCTAATGTATTCTATTGCGATTGACGGCGAGCTTATAATTGAAGGTTTTTTTTAGATTTAAGCACTTCCTTAGAGTTTTTGTTCCATTTCATCAATGGAGTTAGAGCCACCCCATCAAGGTGAGTGAGTTTTTGTCTTGCAAGAGCTTCATTCTCGCAGAAGATTCGCTCTGCCGATTTTTCATACAGTTCGCAAAAGTGACACGTGCGTCCACCAGTTTTGTGAAATAAAACGGAGGCTATAGTGCCCATATATGTAGTACCCAGTGCAAGTTCTTAAGTTCTCCCTATCCAGTTTAGGAGCCTACTTGACGCTCTTCTAGAAGGAAGGATAAATTGTTTCGCTTGCCTTCGTCATTGACTTCCTATTCCTGTCGTTGTTGTTGTAGCAGCATACCCATACATGTACGGAGAATGCTACTGGACTGACAGTTCTGTGTCGTTTCGGTATCGTAGAACCCAGTCGTTGCTAACATCCTTTATGTGGGCTTTGGTAAGCCCAATGAGGACAGTGCAGCATTCCTCAATCATTCTTTAGATGTTGTCATGTGACGTTGCAGTGCACATACGGCTGCATGGCTGTCTGATGCCAGATGTGCTTCGAAGTAGTAGGGTTAATTTTTTTCGTATATCACCAACACAATCTTTGTTTTTTTGTAAACACACCCCAGGTGAGGTCAGGTTCTCAGCTAAGTCTATCAAATTCGCTGAGAGCTCGATCTTCAATTTTCGCAAAAGCTACAGTCCGAGATCTACGTTGCAAGTAAAGTAGCTGAATTGATAGCCGCACTGATCACTTTGAACTGACTTGTAAATATCTTCATTGGCAGTCGCGTAGCCATTACTCTACAAGAGCCAAGACGAACCTTGCGCTAATATACGCTGATATACCTATAAAGGAATGAGAAATATTGAGAGGACGGAAGTCGTGGAGAAAATTAGTGCAAGTAACACATGGGCTGAAAAGTTCCGGGCCTAACACATAGATGACACCAGTATTATTGCATTCAACACTTCTTCAGTTAGTACTAACCTTAGAAAGACAGCTCTTTCATTTTAAAAATTTCATGATATTCTATTCTTTACTTCGTGAGTTATTGTGCTAAGAGTGACGGATTGTTTTCAAAACAATGGATCAAAAAGAATTTCGCGTTTTAATTTTACACTGCGTCTTGATGGTAAAAAGTAACTTTCAACCGAAGAAATGGCTTGAAAAGTGTTATGAGGAATCTAATCCATGAGAAACAACAATAAAGACATCGTAAAGAAAGTGTTGGCTTTATATTGCACTATGAGTAAAATTTGTTCAAATGGGGTGCTGCGTTTTCTCTCTCTTGACCAAACCAACAACGTGTTGATGATTCTGAGCTGTGTTTGGCCTGAATAAATATAACTTGGAACTGTCCCACATCCACCATATTCGCCAAATTTGGCTCCCAGCGACTACTGGTTGTTTGCAGACCAAAAAAAAAATGCTCGCCGGTAAGAAATTTTGCTCGAATGAAGAGGTTATCGCTGAAACTGAGCCCTAACCTATTTTGAGGCAAAAGATAAATCGCCCTAGAAAAGCGGTTTTCAAATGTTAGAGCGGCGCTGGAATGATTGCTTTGTTCTTAATGGAAATTACGTTGATGAATAAAGCGAAATTTGACCAAAAAAAAAGACGTGTTTTTTTTGTTAGGCCTCTTCAGCCCATGTGTTGTATTGGCGGTTAACGAGGGTAAGACCTATTTTCCAGCCATCTTAGAGCTACACCTTGTGTGATGTGTTTCCATTTTCAGGGACTGCTTACATTTTGCTCTCGTCAACGTAAAATCCTCTACCTATCATTTAAAGATCTTAAGGATAGATTGCATATGAGTGGTTGGGGTGCTAACGAAACATTGTCGTATATTATCTCGTGCGATAAAAAAGGAGTGGAGCAAAGTGCAAAATGCAATTCATGTACGAGTATTGAAAGGCAAAGCTACCATGAATTTACTCTCTGTACTTCCTTCGAAACCTCTGCTTATCAGTTTACAGATTGCGCCGTAGCTATCTTGGTAACGAGAGAATCAACAATTTACTACATCTCCCGGGAGAGTGCATTATGAGCACGATTTGAAGGCTGCGATTCCATAGAACACTAGGGTCCAGTTTTGGTCTATTTGAGATCACTTTTGTTCGGCTTTGCTAAACTAACCTTATTTAAAACTCTCCACGTTCTTTTACATTTCTAAAAGTGCATTTAATGGTCGTAAAGTTAGAGCCCTGATTATTCTATGACTCTGACCAACACCATGTCCGCCATTGAAAACATGCGCTGGGTATAAAAAGTTCTCGCTAGTTTCTACAATTTTTATTTAATTTTCTTATGCTCTAATATGCAATTTTTTTATGAGCGTTTTTTGTTTTTTTTTGTTTTTTTTGTTTTGGGGAATGAAAAAATTACGATGCTTAGTTTTTATTACAAATATTCTCCATTATCGCTTGTCAGCAAAATTCACATTTTAGTAGCTAAGTGAAATTAATGAAATTCGTGGAATCATAACAGTTTTTAATTAAACGCTTAAATATATGTATGTACATATGTGAGATGTTATTTTCCATGCCTCAATATTTACAGGTGACTAATTTGTCTTCATCATTTTTGTATTTTTTATTGTTTTCTTAATGACTTATTTTTACACAGTTTTATACTAACTACACTCTATGTTTTTGCTTTTTCTTAGTTGTATCACTAAACTTTAAGAATTACATTAAATGCATAGCTCAAATGCTTTGTTCGGGTTTTCATTTCATTCATTTTTGTTAAACACTTTTGATGACTAAATGCATTTTGCACAATTATCGCTACAATTACCGGCTAATCATTAAATGTAATCGAGTATGAATTATTAATGGATTTTGCAAAATTCTTAGTAAATTCTTTGTTGCTGATGCGTGATTCAATATCTGCTAGATTTGTGCAATTACACACCTGCCTTTGATATTATTGCGCCCAATTAATGAAAGTAAAAATTTGTGCACTAGGCGTTCAGTAGTTAAATCTAACAGGTAGCCAACTCCGCTAGTATCGATTTTTTTCTTATTTTATTTTGTTCTACTTTTCAAATTTACAAATTTCTCTCCTGTTTTTGAGTTTACAACTAATTAAAAATTACTTAATTTTTCCCAAGACTTACACACAGTGGTTCAAAATGAAAAAAGTGCGAAAATTTAAAAACGAATTTTCGTTCTCTGAACTTTTTGGAAATCAAAATTCAGTTTAGTGTAGAGTTACATTCAAATTTTAATACGAGGTGTGTTCAAAAAGTATCGGGAATTTTGAGTGTTCGCTGGTTACGTATATTCGAATTTCGATTTTTTTGTGGCGATATGTTGGTACTCATGTCTATCACTCATGCCGACGAGTTCGGCCATTTTGAATTTTCAGTTAATTGTTGACAGCTGCTTTGCTTGCACGTGTTTCGGCTCATCTTCGATTTTTACCTATTCAAAAAGATGGATCAAAGAACCTGTATCAAATTTTGTGTGAAAAACCAAATTAAGTGCGCGGATGCATTCCGAATGTTGACTGTGTCATACGGAGAATCTACTTTGGACCAAAGCAACGTTTAACGGTGCTACAAAATGTTCTCAGAAGGCCGAGAAGATGTGAACGACGAAAAGCGTGCCGAACGCGCGAGCACTTCAACAACAGACGAAAAAAATTATGAAGTGAAGCAAATGGGATTGGCTAACCGTCGAATCACCGTTAGAGAAGTTGCTGAGGACCTAGACATATCGATTGGCTCGTGCCATTTTTCAATGATTTGGACATGAGACGGGTCCCCGCCAAGTTCGTACCAAAACTGCTCAATTTCGACCAAAAGCAGCATCGCATGAACATTGTTAATGAGATGTTGGACTCTGTCCGGCGACTCCGATTTGTTCCAGAGGGTCAAACTTTTGACGAATGGTGGGGTTATGGTTATGACGAGGAAACCAAAGTTCAATCATCTCGACCGAAAAAAGCGCGCCAAGTTCGGTCGAATGTATAAGTTTTGCTAACCGTTTTCTTCGATTGTAGGGGCGTTGTGCATCATTAGTTCCTGCCACAGGGTCAATAAGGAATATTACCTGGAAGTTATGCGCAATTTGCGAGAAGCAATCAGTCAGAAACGCGCGGGTTTGTGGAAGAACAAAATTTGGCTTTCGTATCACGATAACGCCCCTGCTTCCTCACACATCGTTGCTTGTGCGCGACTTTTTGCGCAAAAACAACACACTAATGATGCCATAGATAGCGTATTCCCCAGATCTGGCCTCCTGTGACTTTTTCTTGTTCCCGAAACTGAAGAGGCCCATGAAAGAACGACGCTACGCTACGATTGACGAGATAAAGGCGGCATCGAAGGAGGAGCTGGACAAGATAAAAAAAAAATATTTTTTTAAGTGCTTCGAAGATTGGAAAAAACGTTGACACAAGTGTACAATATGGGGATTACTTTGAAGGGGACAAAATAGATACTAATGAATAAATAAATAATTTTTGAAAAAACAAAAAATTCGTGATACTTTTTGAACACACCTCGTACGTCCAGAATTTTCACAAAATCGATTTTTTTTATAGATTATTATTCTTTATACTTTTAGACGTATTTCTGTGCAAGTCGATTTTAAAAACTCCCCATAGATACAAAGTTATGTACTTCAGTACTGTACTTCATTTGAGGCAACTGACCGTTACTTTCGGAGAAAAAAATAAACAACAACAATTGCTTAATGATCAAGAAGGTATATAATATGAAGCTGGAATGGGAGGGTAGACGTAAGTTAACTAAATAAATTAAAAAATTAATTTTAAGTTCTTGCTTTAAGGGGACACCTGTAAAATTTCGAAAACAATTTTTTTTTTGTTTTCATAAAATGTTAATAGGATTAAGAATATGTCAAAAAAAATTTTAGAACGTAAATTTAAGTATTTCTTATATTATAGATCGCCAACTGTGACGACTCTATTCCTTGCGTTCGAGTGCTGGGAGGGGTATAGTTACGTTGTAATCAAACTTTAGGCGCGTTTTTCTCAAAACTATGTTTTTCGAATTAGCGTACACGATAACTCGAAAAGTTATGGACCGAACTCCCTGCACACATCTTTTTATGATATAACTTTCTATGTGAATTTACAAGCTTTCGAAAGTTTAAAAAAAAAAATTATTTTTTCGAAGCAAAACTAGTAGGAAAATTCTCCCCAAAATTTATTTTTTTTTGAAGCATTTTCCGCTATTTGTTTTTCCATTTTTTTAGTTCATATTGAAATTATGACATTAATAAACAAAAAAACTTTTGGTTTTTTGTATTCAGGTCACTGACACCGATTCTACAATGCCCGCCGATTGAGAAGCCTCGTTGCGACCTTCGTGGAAGAAAGTACATCCGCCATTTTAAATGATTAAAATTATATTTTAATGTATAAATAAACTGTATGCCAATTTTGAAAAAATATATTATATATATATTATATAAATATAATATATTGCCTTCTTCATTCATTTTAAATAATTTTAATGAAAATCAGGGAAAATATGACCGTTTACAAGTATCTGCCCCCTTAAAGTTTGCACACCTTTTTAGGATTTCGAACCACTCTGTGTCCGCCTTGGCTTCTCGTTGCAGCATATTTTTACACATTTTTATTTATATTCACATTTTAATTATTTTACTACTATTTCTTATTAATACTATTTGCTCAGTTTTATCACATATTTTTTATGACATTTGCGTTTTTACTGTGCCTTTTCAGCATTTGGCTTTTTTTAATTTTATATTTTTGATTGAGTGTACACAATTTCATTTGAGAAATACATATATACATATATATTATATAATCTACACACTAATACTAATTTACATATAAAAAAAAATCAAATAAAGTAGTTCATAGTTGGAAGTTTTACCTATTTACAACTACTAAAAACCAACCCTAGTTGAAGTAGGAATAGCGATTTCGACACTAAAAAGTATGTATGTATTACTATGAAATAATTACAGCGTGAAATAAAAAAATTCTTGGTATATCGATTTTTTTTTATTTTTAATATAATATTAATAATTTTTTTAGTATTTAAATAAAACAATTTTTTTGCTATTCAATCATTTTACCCAGTCTAGATAGCCACTCAAATAAAAATGACCTATTCGTACCTTTTGCTACTTTACCCTTTTTCCTTTATTTCTTATTAAATTTATTATAACTTTTTGTTTTCTATTTCCATTTTTTTATTTTCGTAAGCTCATTGCCAACAAAGTTATACTGACTAATTCGTTCATGACTTTTTTGGATAGTGCCGGCTCACAGTAGACATCAAAATATACAAAGAAGTTTTTTTCTAATAATGGTCGCTTTTAGACAGGCGAGGTGAAAAAATTATTTCATAAAACCGCCTCCCTTTTACTCCTAGGTTTGTATAACATTTTAGCGTGACCCACAAAAATTCCAAGCACTGAATATTTTTTAGGGCATCCTCAGGATATTTTTCTGTAGCCACCTCTGATTAGCAAATACTTGAAATTGAAATTTGAAAAGGTCGAGCCAGGAAGTACCAGGAGATTTGGTGGCTCCTAAAATACTCAGGCTAAAAAGCCCATTGTATTTAAAGCTTTGGAAAGGGGGTAGATAGTCAAGGAGGGAAGGGGAAATGTATCAGAGAGAGAGATAGGAAAGAACAGAGACAGAGGAGAGAATTTTCCAGATTCTTTGGCAAATCTGTAAATATCCTCCAGTTTTAGAGAATATTACTCATTCTCACCACATCGGAACCCAAAACTCGTAGGCGTGCAAAGGCAGGCCGCTCACAGAGAAAGTGATCTGTGCTATCCGCCTCCTCTAAGTATGACAGGTACATTGGGTCCTCAATGATTCCAATGGTGGTCATATGCTGACCCCATGGGTTGTGTCCTGTAATGATACCGACCTTCAACCGAACGTCTTTCCTTCCAAGTTTTAGTAGAAAGTTTGACAGTTTTCTGTTCGGACTTTTCACAAAACAGTTTGCAGTTCTAGAACGGACCATCGCTCTTTATGTAAATTGCCTACATAATCGCTGATCCAATTCATGATTCCTGCGGAACTGATTCCGATTATTGGCTCTGGGGGCACCGCTGATCCACGGTTGGCCAATTCGTCGGCAATTTCGTTTCCTTGAACACCGGAGTGTCCCGGAACTCATATAAGTACTAGTCTGTTTTGTCTTGCGACAGAATTAAGCTTCTTCTTACATTCTTGAACAATCTTTGAGGTTTGCTTCGCGAACTCCAGGGCCTTGAGTGCAGCCTGACTGTCAAAATATATAGCAAATACTTAGCGAGCGGCGAATCGATCAAAAGCAACTGGTGTAAGTTAAATAGATTGACGGCTGGTATAAATTGCACATTTGGTAACCGCTCGAACTGATTTTTCTGGCAACAGAAAACAAGA
>JAYXIM010013448.1:0-81566 GCA_037575425.1 Anastrepha fraterculus | reverse complement strand
ACTTTTGCTTGATTTCATATATCATCTAATGCATCTTTTAGCCCATGTAGGTCCTTTAAGCCATCTTTTGATTTTGGTGCGCCATGAGCTTGAAATGTCTTTTCCTTTGGATGTCCGAATGATATTGCCTTGATTTCATTAACTTTTGTACTAACCCCAGGAATACCCACTGGATCGGTGCCTTGTTTTTTCTGGTTTTGTGAGGTATTGCGGGTTGATGGCGCTTTCTTTTCATTATATTCAAATCTAAAATTGCTGGGGAATTTATGAATGTTTATACAGTGGTCTTTGCGCTGTTCCTGTGTAAGCATTTTCTGTTTGCATTCCTCTAGAAAGCAGGCATACATCGCCTCCCCACGTTCTACACGTGTTGCAAAATAGGAATCATGGCGCTCCGAGACATGCAAATCGAGTAAATGTGCAGTGGGTAACGAACGGCGACAAATTGAACACAAATATCTATGTACATTGTTGAAATGTGTTTGATAAGTACCGGCATCTTCGAATACATTTTGGCAGCCGGGCACATTACAAAAAAATTCAGTAGAGCTTGATGCCATGGCTCCATCTTGCAATTCATCGGCAACAGTTATAACCCCTAGCTTTTTGTACTTCGCTATGTACTTTTGGTTGGCTGCATCGAAACATATATCATCAGGAGTTTTATATCTTGATGGAATATTATTCAGCAAGTGTATTAATTCTGCGACAGACAACATCTTAATTGAGAAAAAATCAAAACCAACTTAAATTAACTTGTTCTAATTTTTGCTGCGTCAAAGAACAAAAATCGGTAGCTTTAGTACATATACTGTACTATCAGAGAATGTTAATGGTAATGCAATTTCGCAACTTGGCACTACTATATCAAATTGCAAGTGTTGCCAATTGCTTCCCTTTCTCAACATCAGATACGTTAAACTTATTCCAGTAATCTATTATTTGCCTCCAACAAAAAGACCCAGTATTCAAATCATTATAATAAATTTATTAGACAAATAAATATGCTGCAAAGACGAATTTCAGAAACGTTTAATGTATGTACAATCGTTTTTATTTTTAAATAATAGTGCTGAATTTACTTCAAGCATCATTAACAATTTTTATAATTATTTTTTCCCTAATTGCTAGTGCTCCGAAAAGATTTATAAACGTCAAAACAGTTCTGATTTATGCACCTTTTAAACGCATAAATTTATTTTCGTTTAGTAGATTACTTTTAAATGTGTGTAAAGAAAAGAAGTTTGGTTGTATTATTTCACAAGATACGTTAGCACAAGTTTTAAGTACAATAAAAATTGTTTGTGGATTCTAAATAAAGAAAACAAATTCGTACAAAGCGGATAAACCAGTCTCTAAAGTGACTTGGTTAGGCGAGTGAAGAACAAAGTTTAACTGTGGACTACATTTTTCAAGTTTGCAATTATGCACAAATCTATTTATGCAAAGCGGCTGTGTCAAGTTTCGGTGCGGGCTTACTTGCCATGCCCGAAAGTAATTTCTTGATTTCGGCAATCGCACGACCAGGGTTCAAGTTTTTGGGGCAAGTACGTGTACAGTTCATGATTGTATGACATCTGTACACACTGAAGGGATCCTTTAGCTTGCTTAAGCGCTCCGCTGTATTCTCATCTCGTGAGTCAATGATCCAACGGTACGCTTGCATTAAAACTGCTGGACCTAAATACTTGTCTCCATTCCACCAATAAGATGGACACGAAGTTGAGCAGCAAGCACAGAGAATGCATTCATATAGACCATCAAGTTTTGAGCGATCTTCCACAGATTGCAAGTATTGTGCTTTTCCCTTTGATTCGCCGACCTCGTTTCTAAATATACATATTAATATTAGGTATGTAGATGTAAGTAATTAATGAACAGCTACTATCAACTTACTTGCGTTGTAACCATGGTTGAATTGAACGGTACTGCTCATAAAAGTTGTTCAAGTCTGGTACTAAGTCCCGGACCACATACATATGAGGTAGAGGATATACTTTAAGCGGCTTTGAAAGATTAGTGTCAATTTTGCTGAAAAACATTAATTTTTAAAAGAGGAAATATGATAATCTTGTTCGGAAACTTACCTAATACAAGCCAAAGTATTTGTACCGGCGATATTCATAGCGCATGAACCGCAAATTCCCTCACGACACGAACGACGGAATGTCAACGTGGGATCCATTTCATTCTTAATTTTTATTAATGCATCTAAAACCATTGGACCGCATTCACGCAGATTGACTTCATAAGTCTGCATATATGGTTTTTCTCCAGCATTATCTGGGTTCCAACGGTAGATTTGAAAGGTCTTGACGAGGGGTGCCTTGACCTCCTGTGGTTGTGTCTGTTGGTCCAAGTGCTTACCAGAAGAGATTGAACGCAACTACCGATAAAATATTAAAAAGTAAATTAATATTATATTTATATTTCCATAGCAGGCAAGATGGTTGAATGCTTTTAGTATGAATATGATTTTCAAAAGTAAATTAGTTTATTTAAATATTTGGAAACATGTAGAAAGGTTGATTGCTTGCAGTACATTATGCATATTAAAAATTGCTTACTTGGGCCGGAAAATACCATTTTTCAATTCTGATTGCATTATGCTTTTATATAATCATACCGTACTAGTATACATAATTCAAGTTGAAAAAGGCGTAAAATGTCTGGTTGTACATCAATTAAATTGATATAGATTTTGGTTTTTCTTTAAACAGTAGTATAATATTATGTAATGAGTGAGATTTCACTTTTTTACGTTTGCGGCGTATTTTCTTTTGGTGCTGTTAGTTTTTACTGTGTTTTCAGGTGGAGATATGACATAAATTACCTTTTGACGCCCAGCAATTACTGCTACACGGTTCAGTGCGATACGTGCTTCGTTAACCAAAGCCATAGCCTATAAGGATTATAGATTAATTGTTAAGATCTTGCAACGTCCCTGCCTTCACAATTATTTTTAATTGCAGACAAAAGAATCTACTTGTTTCCAAAACACTTTAGCAGCAGCCAGCAGCAGCAGCAGAAAGTTGCGATTGAATGACAGTGCTGCTGGCAGAGGCAGGGTCGTTAATATTGGCCAGTGTATCCAAGTTTATTGGTGAGAAACAAGGCGAATTCATGCAAGGTGATAGCAATAGTACAAAAACAAACAGTGCACGCCTTTCGTTTTTGAATTTAGTGGTTTGTATGCCAAATTTTAAGGTTGTAAATTAATAGCCTGGAAAATTGTTGTGTAACAGACGGCTGTTACGCCGATTAGTGAACAGCTGATTTGCTTATTGGATAATTTTATCAGTATAAGTTGGACCACAGGCAACAAATATGGGTATTAGCTGCCCTGATAATTATTAATTAAAAAAATTCTAAACTGCAATTTATCAAATTGCCCGTAATATCAAAACAATTAATGTAATTTTGAACGTGTTAGTACAAACTAGCATTGCCTCCAGAACCAATCTAACTCAACCAATACAACTCAGAAAATTTTAGTTCAATGTTCACCATAATTCAACAGTGACAGAAATAACAGAGAGCTGAAAAAATATTGTCAAAAAACGCAAATTTTACCGAATTCACTGCCAACAATACTGGGCGAATGAGATATCAAAACAAAAACATGAATTCACCTCGATGGCGCAGCAGATGGCGAAACACGGACAAATTTGTAACACATATTGTATGCTATGTACGCCTTAATTTAATGTTACAAATCATTTTGTTGTTTTCCTTTCCCGCGCTGCCAACATTTATACCAGTTGCTTAATCTATTCGCCACTTCCTACGGCTTGGCGAAAAGAGAAGTCCGTATATCACGATGTTCAGAATGCAGAGGTGTGGTCAACAACATACCATTAACCCAAGAATGATAGAATAAAAGTTTGCGCAATTTATTTACAATCAAATAATTTCTGTTCCTTTTGTTTATTTGTTTTGTATAATTATAGCTCATAACGTCAGCCAGTCTAAATCGCAAAAAATTAAGCAGCGGTTTTCAGAAGGCGCAACCTTCGGATTCCATTAGCCTTGGGTGTTGGTTTATGTAAAGGTTATCTTCGTGAACCGTTAATCGTTATTTTTATTTTGCTTTAGGTTATTCTGTTTTTGTTTTTTATTTGTTTTTGTGTTATATTAAAAATTGCTTACTATGTTATATTAAAAAATTGCAATATTTTATGTATTGATTTATAATTATGTTTGGATAATTTCATTTAAATCTTAATTTTTGAATTTTTTGCTAATTTATGTATTTTATACTGATTTTTATTATATGTCCGTGTATATGGTGATATAGGCCCACTGAGGTACCGAAGACTCAACACTAACTTTGGTAACGCCCCGTTTGTATACCTCAATGTTGGTTTCGTTTACTTTGGAATAAACATCGTTTTAAAAAACGTATAGTCCTTATCTATTCCATCAAGGAAATGCCATCTGGGTTTTAAATGCTTATAATATTAAATAAATTCAACCGTGTCGAAAAAGAAACATTCATATTTATCATGGCCTTACTATTAACTTCGAGAGACATTATCAGGGATGCTCAAGCCATCCCAATTTCCAAAGGCGATAATTCACATGCATTGCCGTTCACCAGGGAAGTAGAATCGGTAAAAGTCTTTTTAAATATCATTCATATTAACGGAATTTTTATGATTATAAATTCAAAATTAACCAATATTAGAAATACACGGTTTAATTCGAAATGAAAAGATATATGAAATACAAAATTTAAAAACAATTATAACCAATACTCACAATATTCAAATTCAAAATTTCAATATAAACATTCTTTAATGCCTAATCATATTAATCAAAACCAGACTAATTCGCAAAAGCTTTGAATTCATCTTCTCAAATTCTTACACAAATTCACAATCTTACTTACTTCACACAGGAAGCGTCCTCTCAATACAATAATAATAATAGAAATGTTAATACCATATCACCAATGGAAATGTGTTATTTACAAACAGAGAAGACAATATGAGTTTTGTGGTCCAAACAATGAAGACGGCGTAAATTTTCAGACAATAGCCTCCACAAATTTAATTAAATTAATCATCGATAATGAAATAATATTACCATTGATTCATACATCTTGAACGAAAATTTAACAATGTCATAGAAATTAGATGATTAAAAAAAATATTTGAATGCAATTATAGGGCAAAATATTCTTACACAAATGCGTTGTGTTATAGATATGAATAACAAAACTATTACATTAAATGGTACTACTATTAAGTTTTATCAACCAATTCTTTTTAATGAGATTAATGTACTTGAAGAAATTAGTATTGGTAAAAAAATATGGCCCAAGAAAAACAAGCCCTAAAATTTTTTTTAGTTTTCAACATCAATTAATTCAACATCTTTTCCAAATATTCCTGCAACTTTTCAAAGATTAATTAACAACATATTGAGAGACTGATGATGCTCTATGATAATGAAGCCCTATGCTCCATACAGGAATAAAATGATCAAATATGTATTATGAGAGATTTAATTAATAAAATATGCGTGTTTTATTCTCATCAAGTTAATTTTCAACAAGTTTTCAAAACCATATGAATGCTATTAGATGGGTGCTAGAAAAACTGAAAGAAGCAAATTTAAAAATTCAAATAAATAAATACATATAAATTTTTTGGAAAAGAAACTTTGTAAAGGGTGATCAATTTAGAGGTATCGGATTTCAAATTGAAATAAAACAACAAAAATTCAAATTGATTGGATAATCTTCATTATTTTTGTGTAGAATCATTCAAAACATTTCTTTTTTTTTTTTAAATAATCCATAAACCATCCATGAACACCAATTTTGAACGACTTGCTGGAGGACTTCGGTCGGTATCTCGTGAATAACTTTTGTAATGTTGGCTTCCAAAAAGCACTTAGACTTTACATACCCCCACAAAGAAAAGTCCAAGGGTGTGATATATAGTAAACCTATCTTGGTGGCCAATCAACTGGTCCGAGACGAGAGATAAATTGCTCACCGAAACGACGACGCAGTAAATTCCTTGTTTCAAGGGCTGTATGGCAAATAGCGCCGTCTTGTTGCAACCAAATGTTTTTAGGTTGTGGGGATCACGAGCTTCATTTTCCGGCATCGAAAAGTCGTTTATCATTCGCCATTCAGTGTACCATTGGCGCCAGCCTGGCCTTTGAAAAAATGTGGTCGTCTTCAGGGGATGTAAATACTGTTCTTGAATGGCTTCTGGTTGCTCTTCAGCCTAAATACGGCAATTTGGCTTATTGACGTAGCCATTAAGCCAAAAATAGGCTTCATCGCTGAACAACATTAGTTTATCTAAGCGCGCGATGAACACTTTTCACAGAGTGTCGATTTTCGTAAATCCTACAATTGATGATTTGTGAACGTTGTTGAGGCGTAAGTCTTTCCATGATGAAATGTCAATATATCCTGAAAAAATTATGTATTTAGTTTGACAGTAACCACGCGTGATCTGTCGAAAAAACCCTATTGAAAAAAGTACCTCCAATCTGATCACCCTTTATATATGCAATAAAAAATAAGCTAAAATGTAAAGATTAAGATTTAAATGAAATTATCCATACTTGAAAAACAAAAATAATAAAACATTGAACTTTTTGAATATAAAGTAATTTGTAATTGTAATTGTATGTAATAAGACATGTAATGATGTAAGACAACAAAAATTACAAGTTAAAGGGAAATAAAATTGAAAATAACCATTAACTAAGATAACTATTAATTTTATAACTTAAAAATAGTTAACAAAAGTCTATTTGTAAAATATCTGAAACTAAGAAGATCACAACTGAAATTCAATTGAATTATCAACGTTAAGTATACAATATTTACATATTTGCATAAACCAGCACCTAGTCTTCAATAGAGTTATGAAAAATGTATTTAACAAAGGGTAATTGAGTTTGCGATGGTACGTGACTACCATTCGGAATTCAGAGATAATGTAGGTTTGAACCTCGGTGAAACACCAAAATGAAGAAAAAGTTTATTTAATAGGGGTCGCCCCTCGGCAGGCAAGGGCAAACCTCCGAGGGTATTTTTGCCTCATAAAAAATATCTGCCGTTCGGAGTCGGCTTGAAGCTGTAGGTCGCTCCATTTGTGGAACAACATCAAGACGCACACCAAAAATAGGAGGAGAAGCTCGGCCAAACACCCAAAAAGGGTGTACGCGCCAATTATATATATATATAATTGAATTTGAGAGCGCTCTCATGAGAAACAAAATGCTTTGTATGTATGTATGTATGTACGCAAGATGAATTTAAAGTAGAAGCTGAAAAGAAAATAAGAAGCTTTGTGAAAATTCTCAAAACAATCTTTAATTAAAGCTTTAATTTTAATTATTTCATTTTAACTGAATTTATTTTAAATTCAATTATTATGAATATGCAAATATGCGGCCGCCGTTTGGTGAGTGTCTACCAAATGATAGAAAACGTTTTTTCTAATATTTTCCTAAAAACGAACTGTTTTCATCAGTTATTTTTGTCGCCTTATTTCTGGCAGCTTGCCATTTAGTCTATCAGCTATTCATCAGCCCAGGGACTGGCTCCAAATACTCAAAGGAGTTCCTGGTCGCGCTCTCACAGTCACGTATCTAGTCATATATAGGCCTCTTCTTTTCGACAAGCTTTAGCAAGTGGCGAATAGAGAATTAACTGGTATAAATGAACATATCCTGGCAACGCGGGAATAGTACTTCTTAAATTACATATAATTGTAAGATAATGAGTTAGAGAAGAGGCCTTATGCCGTAGAGATTGGTCAACTCTCAACTTTTCTCGTACGCTGACAATCAGCTTACGTAAATAAATGGAATTATTTTAAAAATTGTAAATTTATTATGTCCAAAGCATTTTAAATTTCAAATTTTACTAATTTTATATTAAGCCATTTACCCATTTAATTCTTTGCAATTAAAATGTGTATTGTAGGATAAGCCTTACGTTACTTGCTTAGCTAGCAAGATGTAGCGAACGCGAATAAACATGAAAGTTGTATGTATGTGTGTAGGTAAGAAAGGTATGCAAGTCAACCTAGACGAATTGCAGTTTCCGTTTTAAAACTTTACTTTGTCATACGTAAGGATATGTTGTGAAACTATCTTATGAGACATTTGCATGATAACACTTATACCACATTTCGACTTGGGCGAAAGTTTTTCACATGCCACTCGTATGTGAATATGTCAGCGTTGTGACAGACTTGACATTTATGACTGCAAATAAACTTAAAATCTTTTTATTGCATTCAGAGGTAAAAGTGAGGAGGCAGAAGCAGTATTTTTAATTAAATTAATATTAAGGGTAATCATAATCCGCTGCATTTGCAAAATTTGCTGGCAAGTACCAGTGTGATCAGATGATCAAAAAAAGTGAAGCCAAATCGACTTATAAAAAGGTTCGTAAGTGTTAGGCGCTATAAAAAAAGAAGCTAAATCAACATTTTTTTTTATTTTATTTTGTATATTTTGCTTTATTTACGTTGATTAGTACGTAAAAACTAAAAAAAAAATATGAGGAACACTATTTTTGTTTCATAGTAAATCGGCCACATTCTTCATGGTTAATACAAGAATATTGTTTAATTGTGCAGCTCCAGCTTTCGTCTGGAGAACGCAAAATCGGTATTTTTTTGAAGTACATTAGTTTGTTAAAAAAGAAAAATATATCTGTGGAAACCTTTTCTATTTTTTTGTTTTGGTTTGTCGTAAGCGACCTTTTATGTTACGACCATGGTTGAAAAGGATAAAGTTACGACAAATGTCGTATGTAAAAAAAAACCAATGAAAATCTGATAGCTCCAGCGCCATCCATATTACATTAATTGTAAGATAATGAGTTAGAGAAGAGGCCTTATGCCGTAGAGATTGGTCAACTCTCAACTTTTCTCGTACGCTGACAATCAGCTTACGTAAATAAATGGAATTATTTTAAAAATTGTAAATTTTTTATGTCCAAAGCATTTTAAATTTCAAATTTTACTAATTTTATATTAAACCATTTACCCATTTAATTCTTTGCAATTAAAATGTGTATTGTAGGATAAGCCTTACGTTACTTGCTTAGCTAGCAAGATGTAGCGAACGCGAATAAACACGAAAGTTGTATGTATGTATGTAGGTAAGAAAGGTATGCAAGTCAACCTAGACGAATTGCAGTTTCCGTTTTAAAACGCACTTTACTTTGTCATACGTAAGGATATGTTGTGAAACTATCGTATGAGACATTTGCATGATAACACTTATACCACATTTCGACTTGGGCGAAAGTTTTTCGCATGCCACTCGTATGTGAATATGTCAGCGTTGTGACAGACTTGACATTTATGACTGCAAATAAACTTAAAATCTTTTTATTGCATTCAGAGGTAAAAGTGAGGAGGCAGAAGCAGTATTTTTAATTAAATTAATATTAAGGGTAATCATAATCCGCTGCATTTGCAAAATTTGCTGGCAAGTACCAGTGTGATCAGATGATCAAAAAAAGTGAAGCCAAATCGACTTATAAAAAGGTTCGTAAGTGTTAGGCGCTATAAAAAAAGAAGCTAAATCAACATTTTTTTTTTATTTTATTTTGTATATTTTGCTTTATTTACGTTGATTAGTACGTAAAAACTAAAAAAAAAAATATGAGGAACACTATTTTTGTTTCATAGTAAATCGGCCACATTCTTCATGGTTAATACAAGAATAGTGTTTAATTGTGCAGCTCCAGCTTTCGTCTGGAGAACGCAAAATCGGTATTTTTTTGAAGTACATTAGTTTGTTCAAAAAGAAAAATATATCTGTGGAAACCTTTTCTATTTTTTTGTTTTGGTTTGTCGTAAGCGACCTTTTATGTTACGACCATGGTTGAAAAGGATAAAGTTACGACAAATGTCGTATGTAAAAAAAAACCAATGAAAATCTGATAGCTCCAGCGCCATCCGTACCTAACATTTTTGCTTTGTTTGTGTTCTGTAGAGGGTCGAGTAAAATTGTTAGGAATAAGAATTTTAATTTAGCCGAATGGGTTGTTGCGTAGCTATCATTCGGAAGACGCAGGTTCGAATCTCCGTGAAACACTAAAATGCGTAAAAAGTTTTTTTATAAACGATTCCAATGTCTCTATTATATGAAAACATAATGTTCATGTCAAAAAATATAAGTTATAAAGAAACTATTCTTGATAAAGAAAGGATTTGCAAAGCTCCCGTTTCTCGTACATAACCATTTTCTTTTTAACACCAACAGATTTCTAAATCGCCTGAAATGAAAGAGTGATATCTATTGTACATTCATATAAATAAAATTTAACGTTTCTTTTGTTTTAATTGAGCGGAAAGCAAAGCATACACAAAGAACATTGTTCCCAATATATGCTGGTTGACGGCTATTATAATATCGTTGCAAATAGTGTTTTGACAACAAAAAAAAAAAAGAATTCTATAGATTTGTACTATTCTTAACGAAATTTCTGAGTGGGCATTTAGGCGCAAATATAGTGCAATAAGTGAAATATCATTTGTACGTACTTATGTACATACGTATGTAATAAGAAACGTTGTAATAATTTTAGTTTTAGTTACAATAATCAGGCGTAGCCGAATGGGTTGGTGCGTGGCTACCATTCGGAAATTCACGGGTTCGAAATCCTAGGCACGAAACACCAAATGATAGAAAAAAGTTTTTTTCTAAAGCGTTCGCCCCTCGGCAAGCAGTCACAAACCTCCGAGCTCCACATAAAAACATTTTGCCATTCGCAGTTGAAATTGTAGGTCCCTCCATTTGTGGAACAACGTCAAGGCGCACACCACAAATTGGAGGAGTAGCTCGGCCGAACCCCCAATAAAGGGTGTAAACGCCAATTATACTTATATATTCTATTTGTTAAAATCTTTAGCTTTAGGTGTATTGTATATACTTGAAGCGGGAAATCATGTGAAAGATCATGCGAATCAGCCTTACACGATCTTGTTAGTAAGATTGAAGCCAGGCTGGAAGCTGACGAGTACACAAACGCCCAGGGCCAAGCAAGGATGCCCCTAAGGGGGTGTTATTTTTCCGCTGTTGTGGTGCTTCGTCGTAGACTCGTATAAATCCTTAAGAGCGCTTTGTTAGGAAGTGCAGAGAATTCTGGATCAAATCGACGACTGGTGCACGAGAAGAGGTCTTTCCGTCGATTCGTACAAAACTACCTTAGTCTTGTTCACGAAAAAACGGAAATTGGATGGACTTAGTCACCCAGCACGGAAAGGTGTGACCCTCAGTCTCTATGAGAAAGTAAAATATCTACGAGTAATCTTGGATAAGAAGCTGACTAAAGAAGAAACCCGTTTCACTGAAGGTGAATCGCACATTAAGGATTTTTCAGCAATGCCGCAGAGCTTTTGGCAAAATCTGGGGTCTGAAACCTACTGTGATCTGGTGGATATACACAGCACTTATCAGACTAATCATCATTTATGCCTCTGTGGGTTGGTGGCGACGGACTATGGTTAAGTCCACACTTCGGGAACTATGCGGACTGTAAATAAGTGTATGCATTACGGATGACATGAGTACAACCTCCGGCGATGCTCTAAATGCTATACTTGATTTGCTCCCCTTGGATCTTAAGATACAACAGGAAGCAATAAAAGCGATGTATAGGCTCCATAAATATGGTTTCCGGCTCAAAGACGGAACTTCGGGACACAGAGAAGTTGCCAACTGAGCAGTATCCACTGTTTTTGCGTCTAAGGATGACCTTGTACCCATAGTTTCATTTTGAAAGGAAATTTGACATCAATGAAGTAACCCAGAGTGCATTCAAAGAGGTTTGACGGATATTTTTTTTACCGATGGGTCCAAGAATTAAATAGGTTCTGGAGCTGGATGGTACTTAAACGAGAGTACTAAGTATCATTACGCTATAGCCATTACCATTCTGAAAGTGGGAATCATAAAGTGGATCAGCGAATGTGAATGCAATTTACATAACATACATTACATACAATTACATTTTTACTGTGCGTGTCCTGCATTTGGTAGAGCAAAAGTAAAATTCGTTCCCTCAAACTGGAGGATATTTTCAGCTTTACCAAAGAATCTGGAAAATTCTCACAGGTTTAGCTACATCTATGTCTCTATTCTATTCTATCTGTTTCCTTCTGTTACTTCTCTCCTTTCCTCCTTGACTATCCACCCGTTCACTTTTCAGAGCTTTAAATACAATGGGATTTCTAGACTGATTCGCCAGATCGAGACAACCAATCAGCGTTTAATCTCAATATTAAATCAATCTACAGGGATATGAAAAATACGATTAAAAGGACCGGGTCACTAGAATACCTATGCGTGGTTGTACAATCTGCTGAAGGAATTCATATTCGTTCTCTCTTAAGGTGACCTGGTGGTCTAGAAATTTCAAAAAATCCATTTTTTTGTTTTTTCGATATTGCGAAAATATTGTTCCTTAGGAATATACTGTGATATTTTCATGCAGAAACTCTCAATATTATAGCTTCTACAGCCCATTAACTAGGCAGAGAGCGGTCCGCGCGCTCCTGTATATCAAACTATTATAAACTCGTTTATTTCAAAACGACTTTTTTCGTTTCAACCGAATCGTCTGAAATTTTAATGCGTTCACAACATTAATGGCTATCGACCGTACGTGAATCATATTATTTTTTCCATTTTTTGATATAGCTACAGTCATACTGATTAATAATTTTTTTGGTTTTTGTGTTTCAGATAAGTAAAAGAGCCAAAACCGTCCAGGTCCAATTTTTTGGGAGGGCCAACTTAAGCGCCATTTTTACAATTTAAAAAAAAAATAATTTTTATATGTAAAAGACGTTAAATAAATTTAAAAAAAATTGTAGTATCGTTTCTAATTTTGTAAAAAAAAAAAACCTGAAAATACCCTTGATTTTCGAGTTCGAGACCACCGGGACTCCTTAAGCCAACGTTTACTAGAGTTTTACTATAATATAATCAGGAAACTATCAGAAACCACTTTTATTTGTCTTCTTGGTTATGCCACTCCTTTGGTATATACCTAAATACAAAGGTTTTTTATGAAACACATAACGAGTTGTGCGCCTGGAACTTTATATATACAGACACAGGGTCCCAAGAAAATTCATTACATAATCCACAAAATAAACGCCCTTATTAAAGAAACCACACGCAACGAATGGTCCAAACCTCTGGATCGTATTAGGCAAGGGATCTCAGCAAAAGCTACCACTCTTCAATTAAAATTTTTGCAAACTATAGGATAATCTTCACGAACACATTTTAAGTGGAGAAGTAGCTCCCGAGTGTGTTGTATGCAATTGCCAACTGTCCAAAGATCACATTCCAGATTACTGCCGAGCTTCAGGCCGAATATCTCAGTAGCTGGTGCTTTATTTTATTTATACTATTTTTATAGTTATTTATATGTAATTATATTTCATTTATAAACAAATAAATAAATATTTCTATGCCTTGTGGGAACTCTAAAATAATTTTAATGGGTGTAAAAAACTTGTTGATAATATCAATTATTGAAAAACATTTGGAGGAGGTATAAATTTATCCAAAAGGACTCTCCGGTTTCAAGATTTTAACGGGAAAGTGATGCATTTTCCCATTACTATTTTATGAAAGGAGTTTTATATTATGCAGCTTTTGTTTCATGCCCAAATTTTCATTTGGGTTTTTTTGAACTTCAAGCAGTTTTTTAAAAGCCAACATGTTTTCGAATATTTTATTAACTTGACAAGTAACGTCAGTAAAACATGGCATTTTCAAATTTATTGCATTACAAATAGCAGTAATCAGTAAAATTTTACTGATATTGAAATTTAATTAGCATTAACAGTAACTTTTACTGGGCACTGAAAAAAATTGCAGTAAAAGTATTTTTTTACTGATTACTGGACAAAATTCCCAGTAAAAATACTGATAATATAATTTGGTTTGCATTATCAATACAGTATTTACTCTGTCCTGAAAGTATTTGCCTGTAACATTGCATGTGTAAAATAATGTTCCACGTGTAAAATTTCAAAAGTAGAATTTTACCAATCATAATTCTGTTTTTTAAGTTTTTCTGTAGTGTAAAAATTATTTTGAAAGATTATTATAGATTATTTTAAAGTAAAAGTTATTTTTTTATTTTCTTTTCTTCGTCTTGTGAACATAAATAATTGGGTACTCTGCGTTCTGAAAAAATATTTATAATAAGATTTATTAAAGACAGTTGAAATTGTGGCGAATACGTTACTATTCATGGATAACCTGCAAATATATGAACAACTCACATAAGCTGAGAAACATGCATTTGAAACGGCGAATTTCCGTTCGCGAATATCGGTGATTCCCAATGCCAGTCTCAGTTCATAAGTAATAATTTTTCGTAGCCCATTTAAATATGAAAGCTCAAGAAGCGAGGGACACAGAGAAGGCTTGCAGAGAGTACAGGACACGTAAATATTCACGAGTAGCAACAAATTTGCATCTCGCACACTACTTATGGGCCACTTCCATCCAATTCTAATTCGAATTTGAAAGTGATTTGAAGGTGTTTTCTTAAAAACAGATGCTATTTATCGATTACGTTAAAATAAAAAATTTCGTACTTCAGTACTTAAGAGAGTTAAATTAGTTTGGGTAAAAAGAAATCTATTATTTTCTCGGTACATGGCTGCGGTGATCGATATTTGGTAAAGTATCGATCAAACAATTTAAAGTTTATGCTCGTTGTCAATGTGACTTTTACACTAAAAAAAATGTTTTGCTGTTTTTTGTTTGTTCCATTCAGTTGTGAGTTACAGGGTGTTAACAATCGAAGTCCACACAGAGAAAATTCGGTATATTTTACAGTGGAGGCGAGCACATGGCGTGCAGTTGGCGACAGTCGCAAGCATACGCTACTCTACAACCATAAATATTTCAGATCGAAACGTGCAAATCTTTGTTATTGCTATTTAAACGCGTAATAAATCGCCATTTTTTATTCTGTTGGCAATTATGGTGATGAACACATCGAAGATACTGGGGGGAGATGGGAAACGTAAACGCTGTCGATGATGTTTCTAACGACAGCTGTTGATGTTCGTCATTAATTAGTGATAGAGGGCCTACGTCTATGCAATTTTCTGCGAATGTGTGTTTGTAATCATATGGCATCTGGTGTGTAGGAGTAATAAATCCTGTTTGATGATTGCTGTGCTAGGGTGGTAGTGGCGTAAATTCAGCTCACAGTGGCCGAAGTAGTGATAAATGCAATTATAATTAACTCATCTTTCCATTGACTATCTTTTGTCTGATCATAACGCAAGAGAATACAAATACGAGTATATAGAAAATAAACAGTAAAAGTTCACTTCAAGTCAAACATAATTTTTAATAGCATTCCCTTGATTCCGTTGTGCCATCTTCATATTTTTAATAAAAACCTGTTTCGAAATAAATAAAATATCCACAAGAAGGTCGATTTCAAACGCTTCACTAATATTCAATTAAATATTTTTTCTGTAAAAATTCCTTAGTGAAAACTAGAGAACAACCGAACTTCGGCATCTGCCATGTCCGGCCACGAGTGTTCGTTTTCTGTTCGGCTTCAGCGAAAAAAAGCTGAACTTTGATCGAACATTTCTTAAATTTTTTTTACATTTTTTATAAACTTTTAGCTTTTGTAGCCTTTTTCAAATACTACTCTTTTTCAGTATTCAAATGATTTAAAATCCCAATTTTTTGTTGAAAAAAATTGCTTCAAATATCATCTGCTCTTCGATCATATGTGGCCATTGCTAACAACTATTCAGTGCTGCAGGTCAGCTCTATACCAATAGACGGTCCCGCTATCAAAATGAAAATGGTGATAATCTATTATTTTCACATTACAATACAAAATTATTGAACTATGCTTGTTATTTTTACAAACATTTCCAAGGAATCTTGCAGGAATGTGTGAAATGTGATCTTTGGAATAAGAGCAGATAGGATTTCGTTAGGATTTTTTACCTGGAGGCATCATATATGATATTAAAAAATTGGGCCTATGTATAAGTACAATATATATCTAAAGAAGTGAATGCAATAATATTATTGTTGTTTGTCACTTTACTGTTAAAAAGTTATTCGTCATATCGCAAGCACCATTTTGAATAAACAAGCCCGATGGGTTCCGTAATTCACTTCCGAGCTTATTTCAATAAAATCCACTTAAATTTAAGGAACTTGCCAGAGGAACAGCCTTAAGCACAACTTTCATATCTCATAAGTTATATTCAACCTGCTATTTTGAATTTTCAGTTTCGAAAGACACGTTTTTATTCTGCGACTCCGAAAACCATTATAAACCTTACAACATTGAATTTTTACCTATTTCAAGGTCGTACTATTTTTGATATTTATCCTTTTAGAAACCCTTTTGTGCTTAGAATATAATAAAAAAAGAGCTAAAATATGTGAAGGTTTGATACCGGGAGGCGTATTTCTCCTATATGTGGGTGTGAACCTGGCCTATCGTGCCCAGAAACCGGCCATACAATTTTTTGTCGATTCATCAGTATGAGACTTGGGTCTATTACCATGATCCTTAATCAAAACAAGAGTTGTCGATTACTTGCAAACTGGTAAAACAATAAATTCTGAATATTAAATTCGTGAAAAAAGACCCAGTTTGCAAAACGAAAAAATTATTTTTAATCAGGCCAACGCACCATGTAAGAAGAGCATTTCGACAATGTCTAAAATCCAAGAATTAAAGTTCAAATTGTTGGAGCATTCACCGTTTTCACCAGATTTGGCCGCTAGCGGCTTCCATCTGTTTCTAGATCTAAAAAAATGCTCATGCGCGGAAGCGTTTTTCATCAAACGATATTCAGATTCTCACTTCATGGATGGAATTCATAAATTGGAATCTCGTTTGAACAAGTGTATTAATGCTCAGGGACACTATACTGAATATTAAAGAGCTTTTCAAACCATAAAATTGTGTTTTGTTATAGAACCGCAAAATTTATTGAACAACCTAGTATTTCGTGTTATTTTTCATAATTTTACTTTAGGGAAACAAAATCTTCCAGGCTTGCCTAACCAACGTTAATGCATGTATGCACTGAATATTATCTAATATAAATATATGAGTACGTGTATATTTAATCGGAAATTGATTTGTAATATTGTCTGTATGTAAGAATATCTGAATAACGTTTTTATCCGATTTGACATTATTGATTTATCGATAAGAGTTTAATGTTTGCTTACCAACATACTAGTATACATAAGTACTTATATTTAATTTGACTGTCTAAAATTTTGATATCCCACGCGTAAAAGGTTTTCTGTGATAGCGCTCGCTGCTCAGTAGGCAATAGCAAACCCATGAGAGTGTTCCTGCTATGAAAAACTATCTGCCGTTCGGAGGCTGCATAAAACAAATGTAAAATGTTCCCCCCATTTGTAGAACCGAGTCTCTTGTTGTTTTCCATGATTTTTATGAGGAAAGTTCCATCAACTGAAATTTGAGTTGCTTGGAAAACGTCGTTGGCTTCAGTATAGAAACATAATAACAATTCGTCCCACTTCCACAGTATCTGTTCATAATTTCTAGGAGTATTTTTGGTATGCGGTTTTATAGCTTTTTAAATTTTTGTATAATAAAATACAATACAACATTGATTTTTTATAATGTTTTCCTTTGGCGGTGTTGCGCATGTTTCCCGTATAAAAAACTGTCGTACTAAAATTGATAAGCTATAAAAATGCTTAACAAAAATCTTTCTAGATATTCTAATTAAAAACTGTGGAATTGGGATGAAAAGTTGTTGGCATTTTTCTAATTTTTGTATAAATTTAAAAAATTGGATCTATATGGTTTTTGTTAGACAATGTGCTATATTTTTATAAAAATATAATGAACGTTCAAAAAAGGAAGAAAAATAGGCAAAACTGGTGAAAATATTAACGTCTTATCGCTTTGTCGCTGGTTTGACAGTGCGTATGACGAACATATTCTGTTATAAATATAATACATACTGCTCATTTGCCTCAAGAGTGTCATAATCCAAAAACCATAATGCCGGCTTCAATGTTTTCAATCTTTTATACATCATAACAACAACCTTGCATACTTAGTATCTAAAAAAATATTTACATACTAAGTATGGTATCTAAAAATATTTTTTTGTTGGAGTAGGACCTCCTTACAGCGAATAATACATATATTTATATGTTTTTCTTTAACTCCTAGTGGGGCGTAGGGCGTCAAAATGCAGCAAATGAGTGTTAAATATATAATCATAAAAGGCAATTACGTTTTTAACATATAAATAAACTTGTAATACATCATTTCATCTGTCACAACTTTAATCCCATAAACCATTAATAGCGCTCGTGCATTCATGTGATGTGTCCTTCAGTTTTCATTTACTTCTATTGAACACTCCTTAGTCTTCAACTGATTTGGTATAAGTTTATTAAGGTTAAATATATCGTGGTAATCTCCAGACAAGTATGAGCGCTTTCAAAGTCTTGGATAAATAGTATTTTATCTCAAACTGGTATGCCCATAAATTTCATCCCATAAATGTGAAGTCTTATAATGACATCTGGTGGAAATTGAATGCCACTTCAAGCGAGGCAAAGTAAAAAATTTGTGGAATTTTATTGTGCGACTCCGCACATAAATTCACAAACTCATACTTATCTACAAGCTATAGTAGAGCACACACACTTGGAGAAGAGCAACGACGATTTCAATAAACATTTAAGAGTGGCAAAAGTGGCTTCCACAGAGCAGAGTGGGTATTTAACTTAAATATAAACATGACCTCATGCATACTTATACGTATATTCCAAAATCGGTATGAAATTTTGCAAGTAATCTAACGATTTTCTTCCTCCTGCAACTGCCTCTTAAAGCAAGCAATCGCAAGTATGTAATTTGCTGTTTATACATGTTGCAGAATGTCGTCATCTTCTCCAGTTTAGTAATAAATAAGAATATCCGCTAAGACTCGTTGTTGTGGGTAGTCGTACGTTGGGAGTTCCTTAGCAAGCTTCATTATAAATCTTTTAGTGCTAGCAACAAACCAGCTATCCCTATGCAGGTACCTCAGCTGCATACAGTGTAAGCTTTTCCCCACTTCAGCCTGTGAGTACTTCCCACATACTTGTATCTGAGCGCATCGACTCAGACTCATCCATATTTATATTAGCACGTAAATGCGTATGTATAGGTGTATACACATATCTTCAATGAATTTACGAATTGCAAAATGCTTTTATTTGCAATTTTCGTTTTTGCCGAATTTTTGGATGTAAATTCAAAGTTTTTACCAACGTTGCGCCAAAACAACTGAATCAACCGCAAAGCGCATGCTCCCCACAATGGCGGAAGGCATCTGATTTCGGAGGGAAGTGCAAGTATATGGGAAGTATAGTAAATACACGCTCTCTCCGCTGCTCTGATGAAACCATTGCGTCTGAAGATTGTGATTGGTGATGGTTTGTTTATGACTGCGCTGTTGCTTGAGGTAAGTGCCTGAGACCGCTTCGGTGTCTTAAGAATATGCCACTGGAGTTGACTGCATGGAGTCAGAGCAGTTTTATACCTACATTTATGTAACGATGTGTATGTGCAAATTTGCCGCATTAAAAGTTTAAGTTTCTGGAAGCGAAGCATACATTAAAGAATATACTTATAACAGTATAGAATAAGAATATAATAAGAAACGACTCTTCTTAAAAAACGTTACATGTGGGCAAGTACGCGTAAAAGTAATCGACCACCTACTATATATAATATAAAGTACAATAATTTAATAATTGCTTCGCTATTATATTAACCGAGTATAATCGAGATTTGCTATTAAGCAGTATAACACGGATTTTTTCATGACTAGAATTGTAATTCGCTATTGTCTGTCGAGAGGTGACCGATATTGGAAAAAACTGTTTCTCTCATTTGATGTTTCTTTATCGAATGGTAGTCACGGCCAGAGAATAATGAATAAATGATCACGCGAGAAAGTGAATGCATACCCTCACTACCGACTGCCTCTGATAGAAAGTAACTCGATGCTCCCTTTGAGTTCTATAAATTCTAGTAGAATTAGAACGTATTTTGAACGAAATTTGCTCACTGTGCTTTCACATATAATTTTAAGTGCTGATAAACGAATAAACACAAATATTGAATTTTTTACTCCTCAAAATCACACGGATAAAGCGAAAAGTCGAACAAGCAGGTGGCCTGTGAGGAAAGGCCCAATTAAATTTATGTAGGTAAATGAAAGCATTCCTTCTCATCTGGCTGTGCGCGTGACTATGCAAACAGCAACTCACACTTTAGGGGTAGCAAAAGCTTCGTTGTTTGCGTGGTGAAGAGCGGCAGCTCCGACAATCCATGCCAACAGTTGTGCTCTAACAGACAATCAAGTTGGACGCGTAAAGCGGAAAATCGCAAGTGGCCAAAAAACTCAGTGCAGTGATTGAAATAAAAGGTGCCAAATGTCAAGCCAGTCGCGGTATAAACTACTTAATTATATGGTATTCTGAAATACACCTAATGTTCCCCGATCGCTAAATTAATAAATTTCGGTACTCGCGCGTTTTCTACTCAGTTAAAAGAGGCATAGTTATTCGTGAATATTTGTCTATTGTCGGTAACAGCAAACAATGCTTGACCGATGGCTTGGACGGTTTGGGTGTAAAATGATTAAGGATAAAATGTTTTAAGAGGAGTATGATTCTCCTTGGAATGACTTCACTTAGACGAATCTTGCATTCTGTAGAGGTGTGTTGAAATTCCGAATTACCGACTGAGTCGCATTGTAGTGGAACGAAAGCACCACATTATTTTGAATTCAGTTAGTGCTGAACTTTCTGGCAATGCGGATGTTGCAACTCAAAATATAAACAGTTATATGATGAAAAGTGAAAAAATTACATATATACGTACATATATGCATATGCATACGTACATACATACATAAATAAATATTTTTTAAACAAATTTAGAGTAACGAGGATTAAGATGCCATTCAAAATACAAAAGTAGAGAAAGTGTGGAAATTGCATCGATGTTACGCCGACTTTTCAACAAGTATATCCCTTTCCAATAGCAGCAGTTCATAAAAATACATGGAAATATATGGCTATGAGAAAGTGCGAAATTCACAGTTAAAGTCGAAATCATAAAAGGTGAAGCTACTAAGGCAGGTGATTTGTTTTTTTTTTTTTGTTTGCTTTTGGTGGTTTGAATGTCAAAAATGATTTTTTTGTTGTTGTTTTGTTTTTTTATATACTGATTGAAATTTTGATATTCCACCAAATTACAAAAGCAAAATGTATGCAAGTCTTATTTTTGAATTACTGTTATCAGCCCAGACAAGACTCGCCTCGGCTAATTTGGTTACGCGCGCGCAAATGTTGTAGCGAGCACCACAGATTAGCGTTTAAGATTCGAGCAATTAAATTGTAAGTGACAAGTTCATTCGCCCTCTACGCGTTCTTTTGTTTTTTTACATAATACAGGTGGAAAATTAGTTTCATCTAGCAACTGTCATAAATACATTTAGACACAAAAGGGAACTTGGTAGCAACATTCAAACATGAAATCGATTCACAGTTTTTATGGTTTTAAATGTACATTAATATGTATATAGAATTAAGGTTTATGCTACACTACAGAACGATAAGATGATTTATTCAGATTTCTTGTTTTAGGGAAGACATTTCTAAGCTACATTCTACCAAAAAATATGATGTGTGGCGTTTTAGCGAGCAAATTCGTCAAACACGTCGACATTACGGAAAAAATCATGTATCTTTCCCCATGGACACACTACTTACAAGATTATTACAAGTGCCATTGTATTATCACGGGTGCAACATTCAGACGCAATTCAAGTTTAATAATAAAAAATTAACAAAACACGTTTGATTCGTTTATAAGGATTTTAATGAAATATTCTAATAATCAAGAGGACGGTTTAAAGTGCTACCGCAGAATGCAACAAAACCTTTAGATCTTACAGCAAACCGTGAAAGACTATTAATTCTGAAACATTTGTTATGCCATACCTTCATATTTCGCAAGGCCTTAAACATAAAAAAAATAGGAAAAATATATAGATATAACAAAAAAAGTACAATGAATAATGAAATGCAGTTTCGAGGCCAGTTAAATTCGCTAATAAACGATGCAAGGACGACACTATGCTATTTTTATTATTGGTATTTCACACAATTTTTAAAGAAGCAATGCAAAATCCAGCATAATTTAATACGTTTTCTTACTAAATCTGGTTATCGAATAAATTTAGCGAAGAAATAAGTGGAGGAAAGGCACGCAATCCCATGGAAAAAACTAAAATAAAGTTATTTGATGAGAAGGGAGTTAGTACCCGAAAAATAGCCAAAAAAATAGGAACAGCCAAAAAAAAAAAAAAGGGTTTCCAATAACAGGTGTTATTTTGAATAGCCCGCTATTTTGGTAGATGTCGCTTTTGAAGCTGTCATTTTTTGATATTTGACAAGTAGAAACTACACCATTAATAAAAATGGAACGATACACGCTTAAAAAACGAATTGAAATTACTAAAATTCACTATAAAAATGGTGAAAATTTGGCACAGACGGTTCGTACAACTCGAACATTTTTGGGTCATCGTGAAGCAGCTTGTCGGACCGCAATACAGAAATTGGTGAAAAAATTCGAGCTGTTGGTACAAGTTAGTGATGTGAAGAATAAAACCCGTGCACGTCGCTCAAGAACAACCGAAAATATTCCTGTTGTAGCCGAAAGTGTTGAAGAAAACCCAGGTTGGTCCATTCCTCGTCGTTCTTTGGAGTTAGGCATTCCACAAACGTCATTACACAGTATTTTGCATAAAGATTTGGGCTT
Source organism: Anastrepha fraterculus (assembly GCA_037575425.1). Lineage (NCBI taxonomy): Eukaryota > Metazoa > Arthropoda > Insecta > Diptera > Tephritidae > Anastrepha > Anastrepha fraterculus. The sequence continues at coordinate 58,666 of JAYXIM010013448.1, read as the reverse complement.
TAGGCTTATAAAGTCCAGTTAACACAAGAACTGAAGCCGGTCGATCATTAACAACGTCGTGTCCTTGCTGATTGGGTTGTTGAAATACATGGAAATGATCCGAAACTCCATCGAAAAATCATCTTGAGTGATGAGGCCCATTTCTACATCGGTGGCTTCGTCAACAAGCAAAATTGTCGGATCTGGGGCTCAGCAAATCTGAGAGTTATTGTTGAAAAGCCTCTCTATCCTCAACGTGTGACTGTTTGGTGCGGTTTATGATCCGGCGGAGTCATTGGACCTTACTTTTTCGAAAATGATGCTGGAGCAACCGCTACGGTGAATGGATTGCGCTATCGAGAGTTGATTAACGACTTTTTATGGCCGGAATTGGATGGTATTGATCTGATTCCAATGCAGAGGAGGCCTTCTACCTCTGCTACCACTAGCTGGTACCGCATCGAATACTTTCAGAGCCGGAGCGTTTGTATCCATTCAGACGACATGACCCAGCCAACGTAGCCGCTGGATCTTTATTCGCTTCACCATGTCGATGTCGTCGTAAAGCTCATACAGCTCATCGTTCCATCGCCTGCGATATTCGCCGTTGCCAACGTGCAAAGGTCCAAAAATCTTACGCAGACTCTTTCTCTCAAACACTCCAAGAGTCGCTTCATCGGATGTTGTCATCGTCCAAGCTTCTGCGCCATACGTTAGGACGGGCATGATGAGAGCCTTGTAGAGTGTTAGTTTTGTTCACCGAGAGATGACTTTAATAATCAATTTCCACTTAGTCCAAAGTAGCACTTGTTGGCCAGAGAGTTTCTACGTTAGATTTCCAGGTTGACATTGTTATAGGTGTTATTGCTGGTTCCTAAATAAGCGAAGTCTTTTACAACCTTGAAATCATAACTTTCAGCAGTAACGTGGGTGCCGATACGCGAGTGCGTTGACTGTTTGTTTTAAGACAGGAGGTACTTCGTTTTGTCCTCGTTCACCACCAGACCCATTCGATTTGCCTCTTTAACCAGTTTGGAGAAGGCAGAACTAACAGCGCGGTTCTTAAGGCCGATGATGTCAATATCATCCGCTTACGCCAACAATTGTATGCTCTTATAAAAAATGTTGCCTGAGCGATTAGGTTCTACGACGATAGCGAATCACCCTGTCTGAAATCTCGTTTGGTATCAAACGGCTCAGAGAGGTTCTTCCCATTTCTGACGGCGCTGCTGGTATTGAGCAAAGTCATCTTGCATAGTCGTATTTGTTTTGCGAGGATACCAAATTCAGACATCGCGGCATATAGGTAACTCCTTTTCGTAGTGTCGATTGCAGCTTTGAAGCCGACGAAAAGATGGGATGTGTCGATTTTCCTTTCATGGGCCTTTTCCAAGATTTAGCGTATTGTGAATATCTGGTCGATGGTGGAGTTTCCAGGTCTAATGCCACACTGATAAGGTCCAATCAGTAGGTTGATGGTGGGTTTCAGTCTTTCACTCAATATGCTCGCCAGAACCTTATAGACTAATCCCGCGATAATTGGCACAGATTGCAAGATCACCCTTTTTATGAATTGAGCAGAGCACACTTAAATTCCAATCGGCAGGCATGCTTTCATCCGACCATATTTTGCATAGAAGCTGATGCATGCACCTTACCAGCTCCTCGCCGCCATGTTTGAATAGCTCAGCCGGAAAACCGTCGGCTCCCGCGGCTTTGTTGTTCTTTAGCCGCATTATCGCTATTCTCACCTCGTCATGGTCGGGTAGCGCAACGATCAAGCCACATAGCTTGTATACAATTTGCGCTTAATTGTAGATAATCCGACTCTTTAAAGATGTGCAACACAATTTTAACAAGTTTTACAAACTCCAATGCACTCCAAATCGGATGCGAAATGAAGACAATAAAGATACCTTAATCTAAAAGTTCCCGGAACAACCGCTTTAAGTCAACTAAATTGAGGTGTGTTTTTTTATTACGTTGCCACATCTGTAATTCATTCTATCGCTATTACTTGGCATTTGTAAAAGTGTCGCTGTCTTGAGTAAATCTACATTTGCACGTGTTTTCGATTTTTTACAGTTTTAAAAATGGATTTGAATTTTCAACAATGAGTTTGCATTACATTTTGCGTTAAAAAGGAATTCAATGGTGCGAAAAACTTAGAAATGTTGGGAAACTGTTTCGGCAATGATACTCTGAAAAAGCAGCTGTTTACGAGTGTCACGAATGCTTCAAAAGAGTGCTACTTCGTCACTGCCGTCGACATCGAAAACTGATGAACACATCAATAAAGTGAAAGAAAAGTTGATCAATAACCACAAATTAATCACCAGTGAGCTAACAGAGGACTTGAACATTGCTTATGGATCGATTCAAAATATTGTAATTAATGCTTTGGGTTTGAACCGTGTTACTGCAAAGTTGGTCCCAAAGGACCTGAATTTCATGCAAAAAAAAGACGGAATTTATGTCGTCAAAGACAGGATTTCCAAGGCTCAATCCGATCCAGCATTCATCAAACGCATCACTGCTGGAGGTGAGACATGGGTTTGCGAAAACCACGTCGTTTTCAGTCAAATAAAAAATAGTTTAAAAAAACTAAAAAACACGCTTTTATTGCTAGTCGAACTAAAAAGTAGAAAATAAATTTTAATGACAAAGGGACCTATAATGAAGTAATAGCAAATCAAACGATCAGTCATAGTCAACTACCTCAAAACAGAATTATAACAAAAATTAAGATACAAATAGAGTAATTCAAATTAGAGTTAAAAGCGTGGGATGCTTGATATAGTAAATATTACAATCATTCTATTGGCAACTACCTATGTACAGAGGGTTATGAAAGTGAAGCAAAATGCATCCCACGCTTTTAACTATAATTTGAATTACTCTATTTGTATCTTAGTTTTTGTTATAATTCTGTTCTGAGGTAGTTGACTGTGACTGATCGTTCGATTTGCTATTACTTCATTATAGGTCCCTTTGTCATTAAAATTTATTTTCTACTTTTTAGTTCGACTAGCAATAAAAGCGTGTTTTTTAGTTTTTTTAAACTATTTTTTATTTTCTACTTTTTAGTTCGATTAGCAATAAAATCGTGTTTTTTAGTTTTTTTTTTAACTATATTTTCTTTTTAGTATATGTAGGTGTTTACGAGTAATATACTATTACACAACCGCACACTAAATACTAACCTCAATGGTGGTGTGGAAACTAAAAATTCCCAATTTTTGTTTAAAAAAATACCCAATTCATGTTTCTATCGGTGTGGCAATATTGGCAAATATTATAAAAAATGCACATTTTTCAGCGCTCTCACGAGAAAAAGAGTTTCCCATCTAGTCATCTATGTTGTGTGTTCCGAGTCGATCAGATTTTTAGAAGCCAGTGAAAATTAAGCTCAAAGATTCCGTTACATACATACATACATACAACCCGAGCTAATAAAAGTGTGTTAATTATTCTATTTGTATCTTAATTTTTGTTATAATTTTGTTCTGAGGTAGTCGACTGTGACTGATCGTTCGATTTGCTATTACTTCATTATAGGTCTCTTTATCATTAAAATTTATTTTCTACTTTTTAGTTCGATTAGCAATAAAAGCGTGTTTTTTAGCTTTTTTTTTTAACTATTTTTTATTATGAATGAAAATTATTGATATCATTGCAGTCAGTGAATAAATGATTCGATATATTCGTGTTATATTTAATTCCTTTCTTATCGACTGTGAGTCTAAAGCTATGCAGTTATCGGCCGTGATAAAGAAGTAATCGGGATGAAGAACTTATTTCGTGGAGGGAGCCTGAGAAACTGATTTACAAGAATGAGTAAAGATTTTTCATTTTACAACCAAATTCACCTTACTTTTTGCCCACAGTAAAAAAAAGAAAATATTAATCCTGGCAATCCTAATAAGGATAATGGAAAACTTTTATCAAATTATTGCATTGTCATCTGTCCTTGATAGGTGTGCAAAATTTCAAGTTGATCAGATTTTTAGAAGCCAGTGAAAATTAAGCTCAAAGATTCCATTACAAACATACATACAACCCGAGCTAATAAAAGTGTGTTAAAAAGAAAGCGATGTTCCCATTATTATTTGGGCGTTTATTATTACGTGAAGCAATTCGCCAAAACAGAAAGGATTTGTGGGAAAACAAAAAAATCAATGACTATTTTGCATCATGGTAGCGTACCGTCGCACAGTGCCATCATTATCCGTGAGTTTTTGCCCATGAACGAAACGAATACCATCCTACAGCCATCGAATTCGGCCGATGCGATCCCTTGTTATTTTCTTCTCTTTGATCAAGTCAACAAACTAGTACGGGGAACACGTTTTAACAGCGAAAAGAAAGTAATGGAAATATCGAAGACGGTTCTGATGGCTATACCAAAAATAGAGTTCCAGAAATGTTTCGAGAATTGGTGATGGTTGAATGGATAAACGGTTGAACGTGTTCCGGCAACTAACGAATCAATGATACACTTTTATATTTGAAAACGTGCGACATGCGCGAATTACTAGATTAATTTAATTTATTTATTTCTCGGGAAAGCAAGTAGCAAAAGTAACTAAATTAAAGTAAAGGAGTACAAGGGTACAGGAAGGAAGCGACGATAAGTTGCTTAAAAATGTCGATAAAAACTGTAAACGGGATTGATGTGTCGAGGTAAAAAATCTTAAAAATCCTATCTGCTCCGATTCCAAAGATATTCACATTTCACACATTCCTGCAAGAATCCTTGGAAATGTTTGTAAAAATAACAGTGATATTTCAATAATTTTGTATTGTAATGTGAAAACAATAGATTATCACCATTTTCATTTTGATAGCGGCACCGTCTCTTGGTATAGAGCGGACCTGCAGCACTGAATAGTTGCTAGCACTAGCCACATACGATCGAAGAGTAGATGATATTACAGCAATTTTTTTCAACAAAAAAAAAATGGGAAGGAATAGTGTTCGAAAAGGGCTACAAAAGCTAAGTTTATAAAAAGTGTAAAAAAAAATTAAGAAATTTTCGATCAAAGTTCCGCTTTTTTTCGCTGAAGCCGAACAGAAACCGAACACTTTCGTGGTCGGACATGGCAGATGCCGAAGTTCGGTTGCTCTCTAGTTTTCACTAAGGAATTATTACAGAAAAAATATTAAATTAAATATTAGCGAAGCGTTTGAAACCGACCTTCTTGTGGATTTTTTATTTATTTCGAAACAGGTTTTTATTAAAAATATAGAGATGGCACAATGGAATCAAGGGAATGCTATTAAAAATTATGTTTGACTTGAAGTGAACTTTTACTGTTTATTTTCTATATACTCGTATTCGTATTCTCTTCCGTTATGATCAGGCAAAAGTTAGTCAATGGAAGGATGAGTTAATTATAATTGCGCTATTCACTACTTCGGCCACTGTGAGCTGAATTTACGCCACTACCACCCTAGCACAGCAATCATCAAACTGGATTTATTACTCCTACACACCAGATGCCATATGATTACAAACACACATTCGCAGAAAATTGCATAGACGTAGGCCGTCTATCACTAATTAATGACGAACATCAACAGCTGTCGTTAGAAACATCATCGACAGCGTTTACGTTTCCCATCTCCCCTCCAGTATCTTCGATATGTTCATCACCATAACTGCCAACAGAATAAAAAATTGGCGATTTATTACGTATTTAAATAGCAATAACAAAGATTTGCACGTTTCGATCTGAAATATTTATGGTTGTAGAGGAGCGTCTGCTTGCGACTGTCGCCAACTGCACGCCATGTGCTCGCCTCCACAACAAATGTGCCTTGGTGACAGGTCGTTAACTATGCCAGGAAATTCTCCCAATTAAGACGTTTAGAATAAGGGATAAATTAAGAAGGAAGGTGGGAAAGCGGAATCTATCTGAATGCGTGCGGAAAAATGTCTAAATGTCTATTCCACCCTTTACGTTATTTAGGCGAATAAATGGACACCAGTGCAGGTAAATTTCCAAAATTATGCAAGGCTTGCAATGAAAGCAACAGCTGACATTTTTTTTTAAGAACCGCAAATTTTATAGTAACCGAAGGCACAAACGACGTTGAAACAACTTTCAATGTACTTCTTCAAGCATTCGTTCCTTAAAATGTAAAAAAAAAAAAATAGTTAATTAATCTTCCTTTAATATTTCTTGACTGTGTACATACATACACACATATTATTCTCTATATTTTGCAATTTACAATAATAGCTCTGTGTTCAGGGACCCAGACAATATTTATGTTGCACCAGTTAGCAGCTAATTTCCATTCGATTCGGGTGAAGTCCCCTGGGAAAATCGGTTGCGCTGCGACAGACGAGTCCTTTTTGACAGTTATTAATTCAGCTTGAAAGTCGCTGTAGTAGTCGGTAGCTGTATACTTAGGTTCAGCTGCGACCAAATTATTTTTACTTTGCTTTTGGTTACCATCTTTTCCAAGGCTGGCTACCAGAAATGGACAGGTAGAAGAGGATAGGCCTCAGAACCGCACTATATACCATGCGGGATTTTAAACCCCATGCGGATTAAGCCCCCCTAAGGACGTTTTGCGTTTTCTGGATATATCTTCGATGTTTCGGTTCCAGTTGCGTTTACGGTCTAGAATAATTTTGAGGTACTTTACCTCGGTAGCAAGTGTAAGTCCCATCTCATTGTCCCGCAAGTTGAGGGGTCCTTGAGAGCAGGTATTTTATATTTGATTGTAAATGTTTTATACTAATTTGCTAAATGTCAATTTATATGTTTTTTATAGGACCCACTTTGTGATATTGGTTTTAACTGATTGCAAAAATTTTAGTGATACTTTTTTTTCCGGTGTTTACAAACGTGTCCTGAGAGACATACTTAAATCGTTTGGTATCATCTCACCAGCGACCACTTCAATCATAAGTAAAATTTCGAAAAGTAACTGTTGTTGGATTAGCGACATATACAAATTTAATCTTTACATTTCAAGAAAATAAAAAGAACAAGGAATATTCTGGTTTTAAAGCGAAATGCAGATCTGCAATTATTTGTGATATGCCAATTTTTTCAGACAATTTGTGCTACAGGCTTTGGCCAACTTAGTCATGGAGCGATACTCAGTTAAACAACGTGTAAAAGTGATCCAAATGATTTATGAAAATGGCCGCACTTCTTTGGAAAAGGAGCTGGTAACGTGGTGAACGTTATCGTGACATGATAACAGCCTTTGTATAACCTGAATTAGATGGCATCACTTGCACAAAATGTGGTTTTAATAAGACGGTGTATTTGCCACACAGCGCTTGACACAACGGCCCTATTGCGAACGAATTTGTCTGCATTATCTCACGGAGCAACAAGGTCACATGACCGTCGATGATTGATGATTGAAAATATGATTTTGAAAATAAGTCCGAGTAGATTCCGGAGCAGAAGAACGAAATTATGCAGGTTATAAATGATATACGACCTGAAGTATGCCAAAACATAATAGAAAATTTGATATGCGTATCCTGCCATATCAGAGAAGTTTCACACATATTTCACACACGTATTTTGCTGTATTCTTCTCTTTGTAACATTGAGAGAAAGTACACATCTAATTTGGTTGCGGCTGATGTTTTTATTGACAGCCAACCGTCTTTCTCTCTCTTACAACTGTCGTCAAACTTAGGTTTTGAACCAGTTTCTTTAACTTTTCCATATCCATCAGGATTTTTCAAGAAGGCGTAAATGGTGTTTTTATTTCGATTAACTTTCAGCGCTATTTGGCGAAGTGAGACTTCTCGGTGGATAGCTGCGTTCCTTTTGGCCTAATATCCTAAAAAATTATTTTTTCCGAATGAAAATTATTTATTTTTTTACATAAACTGTGTGTGTATAAAAATATCACGCAATTGCCGCAACAATATGAAATAAATATCTTAGAAATAAGCAAACTTAATTTATGTAAAAAATTAAACTTTTTGTGTTTAACAAGAAATCCAGGGCAATTAATTTAAATATAAAATATTTTAATATATATAGGCTTTTAACTTCAAATTAAATTTTTTAATTTCAAATTAAATTTTTTTAATTTCAAATTAAATTTTTTAAAATTCAAATTAAAGTTTATGAAATATGATATGATTGTTGTGTAATTATTATTTATTCTAAAATAAATATTTGAAATTCAAAATCAAATTAAATAAGTTTATGATAATGAACACCAATACATCACCTGAAGAAGTAACTGTTGAAGATAATACAGGAAGTCCAGTAAATAAACGTCATTATCGGCGAATAATGCAGGTCACAGAAGATTCTGCTGAAAGCAATTTATAAAATGAAGAGAACTTACCTATTCCTCGTTGCAGAAACCCCAGGGGAAATTATGTTAAAACGAGTATTGACAAAAAGGAGATTTTGAAAAAATGCTAGGGAGAAGGTAAAGCTATTGCAGAGTTAGCAGAATTAGCTGGAATTAATAAAAACACAGGCACTTCTATAATTAGAAGGTATAAGAAGGATGGGTGTGAGATTATTAGACAAAATGGTGGGAAAAGAAATGTTAAACTAAGTGATGAGATTTTCAACTATGTGGAGAAATAATTTTGAGGAAAAGCCATCAATTACTTTAAAAAATAAAAAAAATTTAAAGCTTTAAAAATAACTGTAAAAACCGCCACTATAAACCTGGACCGTCTAAACTCCAAATCAACAATTGAACAACGCAAAAATTATGCACTAAATTTTTCACAAAATGCTCCACAAACACATGAGAAATTTATTATTTATATTATTTTACTGATGAATCCAGTTTGAACTATCATCTTACGTTGACAAGTCTAGGAAACTACCGCTGGCTGTAGCAGAACAACCGTTGCATTAAATGCTTTGTTCAAATCGCTTTATTTAACTTTTTTGATTCTTATTCTTGTTAGTATTCATTTTTTATTGTATATTGTAAATATTCAATATTACATTAATAATTGAAATTAAACATCTTTAATTTGAATTTAAATTGAAGTTAAAAAAAAAAAAATAAATAAATAATTGGCGCTTACACTTCTGTTAGGTGTTTGGCCGAGCTCCTCCTCCTATTTGTGGTGTGCGTCTAGATGTTGTTCCACAAATGGAGGGACCTACAGTTTCAAGCCGACTCGAACGGCAGATATTTTTATGAGGAGCTTTTTCATGGCAGAAATACACTCGGAGGTTTGCCATTGCCTGCCGAGGGCGACCGCTATTAGAAAAATGTTTTTATTAATTTTGCTTTCACCGAGATTCGAACCAACGACCTCTCGGTGAATTCCGAATGGTAATCACGCACCAACCCATTCGGCTACGGCGGCCGCCAATTGAAGTTAAAAACCTATTATAAAAATCTCTAGCGCTACTTTGCAGATACACTGTTCATAATATAGTACTAGTCATTCAATAGCCACATTTTAATGTTTTGCATTTATCCTTCTTTACAGTTCGAGGTTCTCTATCGCGACAAAATCACTTATAACAAAAGGAAATGATTAACACTCTTCCTTTGTGGGTAATTGTATCTCTGTGGTGAGTGGACAGCAAAAAAATCATGCGCCCACATACAAATTGTGTTAAGCAAAACGAAAAACTACTGCAGCAAATACAATAAGCGAAGCATTGGTCACACATGACAAAAGGGAAACCAATTGCACAAATACGTAGTCAGCTGTCCTGCCGCATCCAAGAGCGGGACCAATAAAACATTTGTTGCACGGTCGAAGCGAAACATTAGGACTGAGGCACAACACAAGAGGCTCGAGTGTGGTTGTGTGTCGGATACGCTTGTCCTTGCACATACTAAATTATTACTACGGTTGCCACAAAAGTTTATATTAAGCAAACAACGAATCTCACAAACACACACCAGTAAAACAAGGACTCACGACAATAATAAGAATCATAGCGGAACAGAGCAGGCGGAAGAAGGTAAACGAAACCAAAACAGACACCTGCATATGTAGGCATGAGGATAAATAAAAGACTGGAACTAAAAAGACAGCCTCTGAGCGACGGCGAGGTTTAATATGTGTTGTGTCTGTAAATGAGTGTACACGTCTGTTAAAATTACTGTTCAGGGCAAGCCAAACACCTTTCCTTCAGCGCTTAGCGGTAAGGAAGGAAGCTGGTATCACAAGTGTTGCGTATCTCATGTATGTATGTATAAGTATTCGAAATACAAAACAAAAAAAATCAACCACTAAAGCAACTTGAAACAGTTATCAAAAGCTGCATGGATGTCATGAGCGCCAAGTAGAAAAACAAACGGAAAATAAAAAGTGGTAAAATAACGATTTACTCAAGGGAATAGTGAAACGCCATTGAGCAGAAACCGCCTACATTGGCCATGCAATCAGGCGACTGGGTGGTATGAAATAAAAATAAAAAAACGACAGCAACTAGCAATACCAGAAGAAAAGCAAACGGTTAGAGAAAAAGTGCCGGCGGTGTTTTGTTTTAGACTTTATCTATCGGCAGGTTTCAAAACGAATCGGATCACATTTAATCGAATTTATATTGAGTTGCGTGCTTATAGTTGTTGTTGGCGGACGCCCAAAGCAATATCAAAGAATTTAATCACTTGCTGACAGCAATCGATAGGCAGATACAAAATGGCAATGGAATGGATAACAGCGATGGACAAGCGGTGAGTTTGAGTTTTGAGCTACTTATTTGCCCTAAATCTGTGGGTTTTACGTAGTTTCCTTAAAATGATTATCATATCAGTCTTAGATTTCGGCTTGAAAGAATATGAAAGTTATTTAATTTAATGGTTAAAGGTCATTTAAACAACTTTTTTCTAAGCACTCTCTTCGACAAAAAACTGATGATGTAAAAAAGTTTCGGACAAGATCGGTGAATTCGCCTTAAATATGAATAGGCTCATTTCTTTACATTTCTGGCTGATACTTTGAGATAGAATAATAGGATATTTGAGAAAATTGTTTTCATTAGAACCGAAATAAAAAAAAGTAAAAAGCAGGAATTATCTGAAATTAGATAGTAAACAGCTTTTGACAATTGAAAATATTTGGTCCATTCTTTTACATTTTGCAAGTTGAATAATTTGTTATCGCATGAAATTTAGAATATGTTTCACCTTGTACAATTTTAGTATTTGTTTTAGGTTAGGTAACGAATTGCTAGCTGGGACTTGGATAATTAACTATTTGCATTTGTAAAAAAAACAAACCATGTTTACAACGAGAAGTGTGCCGGCAAGTAAAACAAGTGATTTGATAGCTCGATACGAGTACCATATATGCTTTTTTTCAGGCTTGTGGCTCAGTAGGCGATAGTCGACATCGCAAGTATGCATATTAACTGCTCTGTCTACGCGTGTATTAACATTCCCATATTCACATTCCCCTCCCCTTGTACATATATTACATGTGAGATTTTGTATTCAATTGTGGGCATGCATATCTCTGAACGTTTATATACTTATATATATAATTGGCGTGTACATCCTCTGTTAGGTGTTTGGCTGAACTCTTGCTCCGATTTGTGGTGTGCGCTTTGATGTGGTTTCGCAAATGGAATATTGAATAAGAAATAGCGAAATTTCTTAGTACCACATTCAAACTGTTGAAAAAGATAATCCGTCCCAGATGAACTAGGCAAAGAATGGGACTTCTGCACATAACATGGCTCAGTAGATTTTATTACAGGACACTGCCCTATAGTGTGTCACGGTACTGGTGCTCACACTCACCAACGTAAACGTACGCCCGTGTCAGCTGACACGATGAAACTAATGAGAGCCCCAAGTAAATGAATTCTCACCACCTTTCCGTAGTATCGTACAGTACATTTCAAAATTATTTACAAAATAAACTTAGAAAAAATTTAATTTTTATTAAAATAACTCAAAAACTATGGATAAATTTACTATTTGCATTTGGTAGTTTTTGACTTTGGGATATTATACAATAAAAAGTTGTAACTGATAACGCGGATGTGTGTAAAAGTGTGTATGCAAAACCATCAATGCAACATTGTGTCGATACAACCAAACACAAACACACACAAACCGATGTATTGTGTAAATATGTAACTAAAAGAACGCAGTTGTTTTCTACGGGTTAAAGATTTGCTCAATTTTGTGTATCCTACGGGCAACGGAAACGGACTACGATACGTTGGTGAGTGTGAGCACCATAAGCGAATGGGCTAACCTACGATCTACTTTCGTCGGAACTGCAGGGATGAGGAGGAGGGCGAAAATGTTAAACATGGTGTCTACAGTTATCCCGTTTTGTCTAAAACAGAGCTTTGTCTAAATTAGCTCATCCATGTGCCATCACAATGGGCCATTTGTCCGAAGTGCAGCCCCTGGACCTTCATAAAGCATGTAATTTGTGTGTATCTTTTCAACCATTATATGTTTGTGCTTCCTGGCGCATTGTGGGGACTCTGTGTGAACGAATATGTATAAACACTCAAGCGTATTCAATGGCAGCAGTGTTTTGTTCATTCTACCATTTAACTTGGATAAAAAACACGTGTTATCAGAAAGACACGAACGTCATCCCCGAATTTATTTGTAGTACAGTCCTGTGTATTACTCGGATGTATATTGACTCATAGCTTCTGCTTGACTTTTTGAGGAATTAACAAATTACGCGTTTTGTTAAATCTTTGAAATCACGCAAGGATCAACGCCGCAGCTTGCAATTTACATGCATAATTCATTTTGCTTCTGACTTCTACTCTATGCTGCTGTCATTTCATAAAGCTTTATGATGTCCCATTTGACATCGTTGCTGCTGTGCTTTTCTGATTAGGAACTACTTTAATTAGCTATGCAAATTGCAAAATATTATACATAATGAGTATAAGTAAGGTTTGAAATTTGCTTAATTGGGAAAGTCAATAGTAAAAAACAGTAGTAAAAACTTCAAATTTAACTCAGACAGAAGTTTTCGAAGTATTATAATTTTTAATTCTTTCAAATTTCTAACCTAATTTTGAACAATCTAGGATATATTTGCCTATGTTTATTTCAATTCCTTGGACTGATACAACTGCGTCTGACTGTCCGCCTGTACTTTCACTTGATATTATTTTGATCAATTGGAAGAAGCCTTTTTAAGAATCCTTTGAAAAAGTGTGGTGGCAGGAAATAACAAACTCGTAAATCAGGTCTGCATTAAGTTAGGATCAAAATTAAATTTTTCTAAAGGCTAAAATGAAGTCTCGCTGCTGCTAATAATTCCTTTAAACACAGGAATATGTGCACTGACATTAACGAATTTCAGAAGTTTTAACATTTAAACATAGTTTACATGACATTTGATGGACAAAGTCTTAAGTCAATATATAATTAGTAGGAGTGTGAGGTATGTACGTATAAATAACTCTGTAGGCTTAAAATCGCTAGGTATGCATGTATGTATGTATATGGAATATATAAGGAATCAGTAGGCACTCACCCATTAGTAATCAATCAACCGTATTTTCCTGCACATACGAGTATATCCATGCACTAGCAACACATATACAAACTTACTGACTTGGCACGTTCACATACACACAAACGCACGCATATTCTGCATAAAAACCATCTCTGTATAAAATACTCCCCAAGTTCACTACAAGTGCTCTGAAAGTGCGGACTAAAAGGCCATATTGAATTTCAACAAAGCAAGTGCACACATCCTATTTGCGTCGTCAACCAGATGTTTACACAGTTGACTTCTGGCTGGGGGATACGCTTGAAAAATTATTCTCAAATACAGTAAACCTCTTAACCTGGAGACCCGTATCATTGGGACGCTCACAATTTAGCAAAATGTTCAAACGTTCATGCTTAACTTGACACTGTCTATCACGGAGTTTGATCGCTGTGCAATTGTCTTTTGTGGTTAATAGAATTTTGATTTATTGCGATACAGTGGTTACAGCGAAATTATGTAGACATAAAATTTTATGAGTTTGCACTTCTCGATTACACGTATCCGATTCAGTATATTCAAGGCCAACCGCTAGAAGAATTATGAAAATTGTGTAACTAACAATTATCTCGGAGAAATTCGAAATCAATTCGTGATCATCATCATGAAACGAACAGAACATCGCTTCCAAACTGTGGAAATTTACTTGGAAAAAATAAATCTGTCCACGAAGTTCACAGAGCGATAAATAATTTTAATTTTTTTGTTGAAAATTTTCGAATATTTTAAGATTTTTGATATCGAAATATTCTAAATGAGAGAATTAATTTTCACTGCATTCCAAATTCAAAATAAATATATTAAAAGATTACTATAAAACTTATTGCGATTCGCTTGTAATGCTAGTTAATACAATGACAAAGTCGATGCCCAAACACTGAAAAAGAGAACTCACACTCAGGAAATTAAAATCTTCAACTGCCGATAAATCCATTCGTTCGCATTGTTTCTCTTTTCCATATGTCTACATATGTAGATAACTGGTGAGTTTTGCACGGCGATGCCCGCCCGCGGCATCCTATGTCCAAAAGTACTATAACTTTCGACAGATGTGGTCTGGTAGAGCATTGGCGTGGCAGGAATCGGCCTTGTAAATCTCGAATGATACGCAAATGCCCCACTCTGCTGTGAATAATTTGTCGAATTTATGACTGGAAACGCAAGTGCGAACTAGTAATCGCTTATGTAAATCCAAAAAAAGCGTGCCAATGACAACGTAATCATTTGCCATCGAAATTTACGGTTGTTTGGGTCACGCAATTTCTAATGTGCAATGTGTTGATATGTATTGTGGTTGTAGTTGTATGGATGTCGTTTGCAGATACTATCAACAATCACGCGCCCAATATTGAATATTTCAGCGTTATTGCAAAATATTTGCATACCCACTCAGTTGGAGATGGGCATGTATCGTCATGTACCCAGGAATATATTGACCATAAGCTCTAGACACTCCAGGATACACATTGTACTCACAGCGATGCTCTGTGAAAGTCATGTATCCGTTTATACATGACAGGGTAAGATAGGAAATGAGCCCTTCATTCGCTCATTCTTAATCTCATATTTCATTAACCTCTCTCTTTCCCTCTCTACAATCTCACATTATGATATGTGTTAAGCAACCTCCACTTAAATTCATTCCAGCCTGTAAGTATGCAGCAAATTGCGTTTTTGCTTATCAATTCATTAGCCGTTTCTGTTGTGTGCCTATATCTGCATGCATGTGTGTGCACATTTATGTATAGGTACACATTCGCACAGATGAGCGAAAGTTTAATTTTCATTTTTAATCAATAATACTTAAATTATTCCTAACGTAATTTTGTGGGCAAAAAATTTCGCGATTTACTTGTACTTAATTACATTTGTGTAAATTTGATAAATACACAGGTAAGCTGCGTATTTATTCGAGTTTGTCTGAATACCCACCTACTAAATTCAATAGTGTTGCTAACTTAGCTTCGCCAATATGATTTTTTGTGATAAGCTACAAAAATAAAAACAGTAGTAATTAAATACAATATTTCCTTTTTAATATTCATTTGTAGTTCGCTGTCACTAATTACTTACTGTTAAGACTTTAATCCTTTTTAGGCTCTTTGGGAAAGGGACTTATGATATTTCCATTCAGTAACGTATTCACCGCGGGAACGAAATCACTTTTGATACTTAATATTCTTTGCTTCACTGATTGAACCTCTGTTTGTTCACTTGGCTTTAGAGACCCCCAAACTGTGGTGCAACAATATTCTAACCTCCAGCTCAAAGGTTTGGTTTTTCGAGCATTCATCATACGGGTTTTTGTAACTTATTTTAAAAGATTTAGATCCCAAAGGATGTTTCCGAACGGACAGGCTAGATTTTACTTAAATAAGACCTAAAAAGATCCACATCGCTTTTGGGATTAATGAAACTAAAGGAGATGATAAAAAGTACAAGAAATGTTTAAATTTGAGATCTGAAATAATTATCTGGGTTCGTAAGCGCACTTGTTAAATGTCATACGCTTGTGTGTTGTTCTAAGACACAAAGAAGGATAGAAACCTATACCAACTGAGATTTCAAAGCAGATAACTAATAGAATCCAGCATTTTAATTGCAAAGATTTGTGGTATCATACAGACATCTGCTTTGAATATCCCTGGGAAGCCTGGAGCAGCCCGTCCTGTGTATTTATATATGTACACTTCTGTAAAATTGCAACAACTAATTGGAATGCACGCTGATTATTTTCTGAAATATCTAAAATGTAATATGCGTGGTCGAAATCTCAATGGATTTGCTTTATTATTGGGAACTTAATCCTACAATGACAGCGTTTCTATTTGAGAATTTTGTATTCTGTGTTTATTTCAACCCTCTTTTTTTGTAGATTTTAAGCATTCAAAATTTAATTTATGCAACTGAATTGAGTATTGTACATACATATATCTGCTTATATATACATATAGTTCAGTTTGCATTGCTTAGTTCGTGGAGAAATTTCGTATGCAAAACACAAAACTGAACTTGGAACGTATTTGCGGGTACATGCGTAACTCAGTGTAACCAGTAGTGAACCTTTTTGCAATGTTGTTGCTAATCGTCTTTAAGTTCCCCCCTAAGAAGGGCCGAGGATTTGATGCAAGAATTTTATCAGCAGCAAACAAGGTTTTTATTGAGTGGCAATAAAGTTGACAAATTAAATGTAATGCTTCCGCAGACAAAAAATTAATTCCATAATGTCAAATCATCAATTGGGTAAAGTTCTAAAGCTTAGGCTTGATTGAATCAGAAGTATTTTTTACTTTTTTTATCATTGTAGAGTTGTTCTCAGCAGATTTTGCAAGTTTAACATTTTTTGAGAAATTACCCACTCCGAACGGTAGATATTTTTTATGAGGATCCTTTTTATCGCAGGTTTGCTATTGCCTGCCAAAGGGCGACCGCTGTTAGAAAAACCTTTTCTATCCTTTTGGTGTTTCATGCACGAAGATTCGAACCTACGCACTATGGAATGGTAGTTACGCACTAACCAATTCGGCTGAGGCGGCCGTAGATATTAGATTAAATTATGAACGTTCGCATAAAAAGCATTGTCAACACAAACCTTTCATCAAATGAGTCAAATAATACACCCTAACTTTTATATAGTTGTTGTTGTTGTGTGAATGGCTGTGTTTCCTGAATTGGGAGGTATTGGATGGGGAAATTTAATAGCAGAAATAAATAAACAAATAAATGAAGAATGTTTTTTATATACATTTGTACTGGCGCAAACTTTACTTACAACCTAGCGTTGGATGCTCGGATGTATGCATCTCCGTACATACATATGCATAAGGGGCGGCTGATACGAGTAATACGACACCGTAAGACACTCAGCAATGACTCAAAATTTCGGTACTGATAACACTAACGACGTGACGGAAGCTAGAAATTATAGCTATTTAGAGAACAGCGCTGTGATTGAATACCCTGTTAAAAAGCAAATACCCCGAAATAAAATGTTTAGGAAATATTATCAGTCCTTGAGATCGACTATTTCAAAAAGGAAGAGAGACCTGTGAAGACGGCCCACGCCCAGTGATGATAGTGACCAAAAAATATTTTCGAAAAGTCGGTGTTTCGCTTAAAGTGGATTAAACAGAAAAATAAAAAATATAAAACCATACTTTTCATTTATTAAGTACCTTATAGCGTACCTCGTACAAACATATGCGCTCAAATTCGCTGCGAGCAGAGACGTCGTTATTCGCCTCTAAAACTTGTCGCCTTTCTTCTTTTTTCACTCGACCGATGCGATACATGCTCGCGTGCCAAAAATTGAGAGATTGTGACTCTACTTTATACTATTACTGACTCAATGTTTTAGCTGACTACTTTGGTATGGCGGTGGCGCCGAAAAAGTAGGCTTGTTTTCAACTGAATATAATTGAGTTATTTTTTTTGAAGTTGGCATGTAGCGGGCTGTTAAATTGATAATTGTGCTACTGTCCTTATATGTACTACCAATTTACATATACCTTGGGATGGCCCAAATAAAGTGCTTACAGGTCGATACCCTTTAATCTCTCTTTTAATTTCTCTTCACAAATGTCCAAAAATAAGAAAAACGAAATTAATATTTTTGATTCTTTAATCCTTAACCTTTTTTTTTAACTTGTGAGATTTTCAGGGTCTCTATAAAAATATAAAATATAAAAAAAAAATAAAATACTCTAATATAATAAGAATAATTTATAATTTTCTGGACGTTTGTGAATGGAAATTAAAATTACTACATTATTAATTTTACAAAAAATCGATGGGTGGGGCGGAAAAAGTTGTGTGCTATTCCATAATTTTGGTATGTCTTTTATCCCTCCTAATGTAATATTAAATTATTATATCGAAATACGCTCCATGACCTTGTGTAGTGACGAAGGTAAAGAACTAATTTCCATTTCTTTAAACAATTTTATTTACTTCCAGTCCTTGTGATCGAAATTTACGCGATGCTGAATTGATATCCTGTCGTCTGCGGCGAGTGGAGCCATTGTGTCGTCTGCCCGGGTCAGCGTTGCAGCAACTGGCCATGTGCGGCTTTTATGAGGACTTGGAGAAAGGGGTCACACGTAAGTTTATGCTTATATAAGACACAAAGTTTGTGCTTATACCTAGTAAACCTAAAAATCCTCGAATGCAAAAATAGTGTTAACAATGTCGAAGATTTCTCCAATTTCCATGAGCATCAGCAAGGCAGCGCAGTGCCTCAAATATAATGCAGTAATTTTGACATTAGTTGAATATCAAGTGGGACTGACACTTAGCAATAAACTGATGCATCAGTGAGAAAAGCGCGGACAGCCGTTCATGTTTCAAAAGATATTATTTGGATTTCGTTAGATAAATTCAGATATCCGAAATGAAATCTGCCATCAAGCAGATGTTGTGATGAATTCAAATATACAAACCTTGAATTGAAATCACTGTTGATGGTGTAAAAGTATAGTAAACAAATTACTTTTTAAGAACTTCATCCGTGCCCTTTCTAACTAAATTAAGGGGGAACGCCACTGTGGGGGGTAAAAAAATAGCCGATTTTTGGGATTTTTTTTTTGTAAGTAGGAATGATTATTCGAGGATCGGACAAATGGCAATTTATTATATATGTATTAAACTATATTGATGTAAATTTTTATTAAAAAATATTGAAAATTTACAAATTTATGTAAATAAACGTAACGAGTTAAAAAAATGGCGTCATCTGGTGGCAGCGATACAGCAATGAATAATCATCTGAAATCAAAAAACCAAAAATTTTATTAATCTACACAATAGTGGCTATCAATGTACGTAGCCGTTTTTTTCGTTTTTTTTCTTTCTTGAGTAGTTATACTCGTACGAGTACTAACAATTTATGCAAAAAAAAATCGATTTTTTTGAATTTTCACAATGGCGTTGCCCCTTAACTCGAAATATGAATGGCAACATTTAATTTTCTTTATATTTTTTCCCAATATGGAAATACGCGCTACCTTACTGCAGCTATGGATATATGCATTTAAATTTTTATTTTGGCCCCGCGCCTAAAAGTATGCTTTGCTCCAATTGAGTTTATGGCTTATCGCCAAGTTAAAATATTATTGCCATATTTTTCCGCATCTTCATTATATTTTTTGTTTGTATTTACAGTATTCCGTGCTGGCGAACAGGGTCGCTTTTGGTATGCTGTTCTCGGTGGTTCGCTCGAAGTTCGTTATCACGCTTCAGATACTGATGGCAAGGTAAGTAAATGCACTAAACCTCAGACGGTAGATCAGTAATTATTTATGAGCGAAAAAAATGTTCAAAAAATTTAGATACAAAATTTCACATTTTCCACGATAATACCTTGCAATTTTTAACGTAAAACACATTATATATATATATAATTGACGCTTACACCCTTTTTGGGCGTTTGGCCCCTATTAGAACAAAATCTTTTTGTTCATTTTAATACTACACGGAGATTCGAACCAACGTTCTCTCAATTCCGAATGGTAGTCACGCAGTTAAGTCTCAGCACTGGAATCTTAATAAATACTTTATTCTATATATTAAGATCAAGTTGCTAGTGTTGAATTTCACGTTGGCAAATTAGTTCGTAACGCAGCCTCGTAAAACAGAAACGAAAAAGGAACATATACACTTATACACTTATGTACATATTATATATACACATGCATATAAAAATTCACGTTTCGGATGAGCTGCTTTTTGGCATTTCAAAAATTCAAATCAATGCAACCAATCGCATAAAATAGTACCAATAGCCCGTTTAATTAGAAATTTCTACAATAAAAATTCTCTATTGTACAATGAAAACTGTGGCAAGGTGACGCCGAGGAAAGCAACAATGAATCGCAGGGCACAGAAACACATTTCAACTATTGGTTTTTGTTAGCACTTCGTATTTATTATTTAGTATTTGTGGCCCACACATTTCTTAGAGAATTTAATATTTCAAAAACAAAAAAAAAGTTATTTAACCTTTATGTGCACACACGTGGTAGCCGGGTACTGAAATGGTGATCTTTTACATGTTTTCATGTACAATTTTGTTGTATACGGTTGATCTCTAGGGTATTCATTAAGATAGTAGTAGTAGGTTGAGGTGCCAGGCTGGCACTACCCAAGTAGCACTAAAGTGCCGTTTTGAAACCATTATGAGACCACCATTAGGCAGATATCTGCAGCCAGTCGGAGCTGTTGATGTAATGGATAAAATGGATGGGATTTAGGGTGGATCACTGCCCCAGGCTGTCGAAGAAAGGAGCACACAGTGTGTTTAATCTCAGAGAAAGTGCTCACCAATATCCTTCTCTGAAAGGTCCCCACAGCTTCTGCAATGGAGGTTAAATGGTAAACATAGTTTTTCTGCGTGTGTGCCAATCGTCCAATGACCGGTAAACATAGCTATGAGTTTGGAAATAGTTTTACAGTATTTATTTAATGTTTACTACATTTGGTTGATTAATTAGCACAAGTTTTAGCTTTTGAAATTGCCACAAACTGCGCATCCAACACATAGATTCCTCGTCTTATGCCAATTCTGATTGGCTGAGCTACTACGAGTACTTCCTTCGTCATTAATTGGGTAGATTAATATAAACCTTTTTTTAATTTTTGTTATAAAGTTTCGTAGTGTCAATGTAATTCACCGGTCGTCTTTGTCTAAGTCATCTAAAGGTAGGCCCAGGAGACTGGCTGTCGATAGGTTGGGTCCAGAGGAAGGGGGATGTTAGATGAGTGAGCTTGGTGGGGCATTTGAAAAGGTGGTTAGTGTCGTGCGGGGTGCCTTCACATGCAGGACAAATGTTTGGTATGTCGGGGTCAAAACATAATGTGTCAAGGTTACGTGGGTCTCACGGGGAAGCTGGAGCTGGAATTGCAGTGTTTTGGCAAGTCTGGATTCACCGCAGTGAAAAAGCGAGAAAGATTGGTGATGTAATCGTTCACTTTGGCGCACAACACATCAATACCATTTCCCGTCGCCATTACCGTGCGATTGTCAGTGTAGGAGACCAGGGAGACTCCCTTTAATGACTGGGGAAGCTTCGATATATACATAGAAGTTGAACAGCAAGGGTGCGAGGACACTACTCTGCGGAACACCTTGCTTTAACTTCCTCTGTTTAGAGATTTGGTCTCGAAAAATCACTGACGAGTTGGTCGACACTGGACAGTCCTCTCGTAGGGGCGGTTTTGGTTAAGCCCGCGGTTTTGACAGCCAGTTCTACGTTACCGGAATGACTCGGGTTTTTCCCAACAAAGGGCTGTCGTCCCAGCAAACTATCCCTGTCTAGTGAACCGTATACATCCGGTGTCTGGACCTTGCCGTCATTTCGAGGTCTTTTAAAAACTCTACCGTGAATTCGTGGATGTCATCAAAGACGGATTATTTTCTTTGAAACATGTATACGTGGCTAGTGCTTATATGCCAATTATGTTGTCAAAATTATACAGAGCATTTTTGCACTATGTTTATTATCAAAAGGTCTTTTTTAAGGTTTTCGGGGGCGAAAAAATTGGATCAGCCGTTTATTTTCTCTGTAAGGGCCGTTAGCGTGCCCTTTGGTGCAAAAGAACATAGTAAATTCCACATTTGCGATGTTCACTAATCACCCTGTAGCATGCTTACCTAATTACTTGAAAATAGTTCGCGTGATTTTACAATATGATGGATGCAATTCGTTGAAGGAAATCTGCAATAATGCGTGCGACTGTGTAAATTTGCTTGTACAGCAGGACTCTCGTTTTGAAAAATTTTCTCGTCAGAAAACACAATGTTCGGAAATTGACCGCTTTCGGCCAAGCGAAACAACTCTTTCGTTCTCTCAAGTGTGGCTTGTTGATGCTTTGGTGTGAGATCATGCGCCTTTTGGATCTTGTAAGGCTTGACTTTGAAATCATTTTTCAGTGTGCTGCGAATGCTACGGTCAGATATTTTCAGTTCTTCCCCCATTTGATTGGCATTTCGTCGGGGATTTCGCTCAAGTCGCTTCTTCACCTTTTGGACGATTTCACGTGACGTTGCAGTCTTTTGCTGACCATCTCCATGACGTTTCGCGATGGTGCCGGATCATTGTAACGAGTAATGGTGCGATAAACAAAAATTTGATTTACTTTAAAGTGCTCGAGCTCACGCTGACAGTGATCTGGTGCGCGAGCGGTGTAAAGTTGGTTACACTTCGTGCGCCGGACCCTGAAAATTCATAAAATTTTACTTGTTTTGTGAATTTATTGCAAAAAGTGATAAGCAGTGAGATTTGGGCATTGTTCTTTAGGATTTGTTCAAGTCTGTATGAGTACATCTGTATGTATGAATATAAATTCATATTTTCGGCACAGAATGCTAGTAAGTATGTTGGTCGTAGTTGTTTTAAATATTCATGCACATACAAGAGCTAATGTACACACACATTCTAAGTTCAAGCGTACACATCAATCACTTAACCGCTTTCGGGTAGTCATTCATAATATGTCGACAATATCCGATTACAACGCATTACATGGCTCCTAATTAACTACCGTTTATCAGATTTGCTTAAGTAAGTTTTTCGTATATGACTTTCCTTGCAAATACACATATACATATATAAGTGTACACATCGTACACAGCGACACAAACTCGAAAAAATAAAGACTATATTAATGGCCACTCAATTGCAACAAAAGCAATAAGCAAACAAACCTCTTCGCAAAGAATCTTAAATGAAAGTGCAGAGGCTCAAATCCGCAAAGTCAACAACAATAACTATAATGAGTATAATGATAATGTGTTTTGTTGACAATTTGTTTGTTTGGTAGCTGATGGTTGATTGTTGGTTGCCATTGTTGACTTTCACGTTATAGTTTTGCTTGTTTTAAAGTTGGCAAAGTTGTTTATTCCTCACGACCGCCGAAGATAAGTAAAAAGAGTTTGCAAACAAGAGGAACAATGACGTAAAAACGAAGTATCGGGTGTATTTTAGGAGCTTGAGAAATTAAAATGATAATAAAAAACAAATAAATAATTGGCGCGTACACTTCTGTTAGGTGCTTCGCTCTTCCTATTAGAAAAAACTTTTTGATGATAATACAAAAGAGAAATATTGTAGGAATGAATTTTTTTATTATAATCTGGTAAATAATTTTTGAATATGACATTCGGCTTATGTACGTCGCGGCTACAAATTACATGATCCGTTCGATCAGTCCAATTTTTTACTACTTTTTGCATAATAAATCAAATGTCGCCGATGTTTAGTTGATTAATGGACACAAAAATTCAGTCAGCAAGGCTCGATAGCGCTCGCCATTCACCGTAACGGCTCAATTCGAAAGAAATAAGGACCGGATGGTGCTGCCACTGTTCTATTATATGTATTTCGCGAGCAGATTTTTTTTTTTCAAAGTAAATTTCCACAACTTGGAAGCGTTGTTCTGGCGTTAAACGATTTATGATGACTTGCCAAAACTTACTGAGCATAAATTTCGGTACAGTTGTCAAACCATAGTTATTGATATCGGTAGTTCTCATGCAGCTAAAAAAACACCTGATACTTATTAAGGTATCTATACAATTCACCTATGCACATACTTATGTACATCGTGTGAATGCGTTTATGGTTAAATACTATCAAAAGATGATTGCATATCTTTTGCCATCATGAAATGTGAATATACAAAAAGAACACCAATTTGGCGAATAAAAATTTAATTTCACATCCAACGCTGTGTGAACTTTTCTTCGAGAGGTCTTCATAACGCTTTGCCGAATTTTATGTATGTATGTATGTATGTATGTATGTATATGTCAACAGCAACGTGTACAGAACAAAGCAGAAATAGCCTTACCACCTTGAGCGTAAACTATAACGTTACCTTAATCTGGGTCCCGGGACATCGCAACATTGAAGGAATCGAAAAAGCGGACCAACTGATAGAGAGGGATCAGCTATGAATAGGCTAGGATATACGGCTGCCCTTACGAGTGGCCACTTGGGCAAATACTCAAAATTTGTCTGTTGTGATACCATACAGGGGTGGGCGGAGGAGAAGGGAAGGAACCAGGCAGGTGAAAAAAAAGGAAGAAGGGGCTCTGGACTAGAGGACGACAACCAACAGTGAGGATTTACGTTCGTATTAACCGCTTCAAGCTACTGAGGAATTTCACCAGATGTGTAATATTTAAACCCGCAATATCCGCAGGTATAGCGAAAAAGCAAGAGCCCGGATGTCTAAACCTTTGCCGGACGAGAGCAGGGCAGCTGGGAAGAAGGTGCTGAGATGATTCCAATTCGTCCTCCAGTAAGGATACCTATCAAGTTGGAGAGTTGCGACTTTTTTGCACCCAATAATTCAATTTCCTCAAAATATCTACGAATCGCGAATTGTTGATGGAGAGATCAGACAACATGCAAAGTTAGCAGACCGTTATGGCCTACCTACAACCACAAACAAACGTCAACATTGACAAATATGAAGCGAAGGGATGCCTGCAGACTCACAGCAGTGATAACTGGCTTCTGGTATCCAGGAGAGCAGACAACCGAAATGGGTATCCCTTACAATATATGTATACTGCCATAGTTGGAATCAAGTGGAGAAAAATTAAACAATCTTACGCTTCCTTGGTGTGTCAATTGGCGCCGGTTAGCACGAGAAAGAAACGACTGGCGCGCTTTGTTAAACTCGGTCAAAATCGCGTAACCGGTTATCGGGCCAATTAAGAAGAAGAAGAGTTTTTCTCTTATAATTGTTAAGAGCTGCTTTTGAATAAACATAGTGAAACCTGAATGGTCCTAATTTGTTAATGTTTCGTTTTAAAACAACATCTAAGCGCGACTATTAAAAGATCCTTTATAAAACATGCTCACTCACTGGCTTGTGTCTGCAAATGTATTTATAAATCTGTTCTGCATCCCCTCGTCATCATTCGATTCTTCTACACCTGGACAAATCCGTTCCCCTTATTTTCCGCCGTCACATCTAATTTCCATGTGTTTCTATTCCTATGTAATTTGCATATGTATGCGTGGTACATGTACATATATGTATATATGTGTACACGTATAACTAATACAGAGCGTCCCAAAAAATGTATGCCCACTTTACGTGATTATAAAAGCAGTATACAGCCAGACTTTCATTACTAGAATTTTCTATAACTTGACCGAAATCGAGTGGCAATAGCATTTAGAGAGTACTCTGCGCTAAATTTTTGTCCCATAACATGAATCTCCACATAAGTCGAATAAAGATTTTGGTGAATATTTCTCTAAATCAAAGGGAACCCCAAAAAGTGATGATGAGGGTTCAGTAGAGGAAATTATTCACCAGCCTTTAAATTATGATTTAAGAGATTTCTTCAGAAGTATGAATTTGTATTTACACGCGAATGACACTATCACTGGCGATCAAAATGAGGCTTTGAACAAGTCATAATCACTTTTTACTAAAAACTCGACAAAGAAAACCGGTTTTCAGCATTTACAATTACATATATGCCGAATGAGTTTTATTTCGAATTTTTATTATTTTAGATTTATTTTACAGTCTGACTAATAGAAACCCGTTAACGGAAGTTTCGTTATAAAAATTGAAATGCTGTTATATAGGCATATCCTTTTTACCACTAATGAATTCTTTTGTGGAAAACGTAGAAAGCGTACGTTGATTTTTAAAAAATTAGTTCCGCTTATGAGAAACGATTTGAAGCAGTGTTCCCTTGTGTACACCCTAAAGATGCAAAAAATGACGTGAATCTACAGCACAATATGTGCAAGGGTATATCGAAGTTAAAAACGTAAACGACTTCATCGAACGAGGTCCAAAAAATATACCTCTAAAAAGCAAAATCAGAAGATCATTGATTTGTTTGTGACAAAGCTGAACGTATCTTTGGGTGAAACTGAAGCTGTTCTAAGACACGATGCGAGGATTTTTACGTTCAGAAGACCTCAAACTTCTCTCATTATCTCACTTTAAAGAAAGACTTGCATAGGCCAAGGCATATTCGGAACGGAATTGGACAAACCTAATATTCAAGGATAAATCTTCATGTTTCGGCTGCTTCTCCGAAAAAGTATTTGTCCATTTATTTATGTTTACCGCCAATTTGAATACACTTTTTATGAATAAAATTTACCAAAAAACAATATTACCGTCATCTACGAAGATGTTTGGAAGAACTAGCCAATCTTGAACTTTACCATCCAGCCATTTTGGAAGACACCGATCCCAAGCATCGAATCAGAAAGTGTGCAGGGCGGAAACAGCAAAATTGGATTGAAATGTTTGATTGCCCTCAAACAGTTATCAGAACAAAATCGGTTGAGTTGAAGCCGATTCCCTTCACAATATGCGCAGAAATTATTTGTTTTTTTTTTGGATCACCTCACTCGCGACCGCTTTCAATTGATACGTAACTCCGAGAAATCCGAGAAATGAAAAGGCAAAAACGACTGTAATGAGGGTAAACGGTTGTTTCATCTCCATATTTTTTGACAATACTAACAATAATAAGAATAAATTATGTCCCGGTTTAAAACGAAGTTTTCCTGCTTCTTGACCCGCGACCAATTACCAACTCGATTACTTCTTTCAGCATTGAATTCTGTTGTCAGTGGGTATAATATGCATATACAGGGTGGGCCATGAAAAATTTGCTTTTTGAATCGGCTATAAAAAAAAACTATTATGAATGAAAAATAATATCGTTCACTGCCACGACTGGCTTTACAGTAGGCCATTCGATCAACCCAATTTTTAAGCACATTTTCGATTGTTTGGGCTCCAATTTCATGAATGGCAACTTCGATTTCGTGTTTTAAAGCATCAATCGTCTCTGGATGGTTCGCATAGCATTTGCCCTTAAATCACAGCTCCGGGGCGGCCAATTGATATCGGAATTTCGGCTGATTATTCGGTTTTCAAAAACGGTAGCCAAAAGTTCGAGTGTAACTTTAGCAGTGTGGCAAGTTGCACCGTCCTGTTGAAACCAAATGTCGTCCATGTCATCCTCTTAAATTTTTGGAAACAACTCGTTGAGTATGTCACGGTAATGCTCGCCATTTACTGTGACCGCGGCTCCTCGCTCATTTTCGAAAAAAAATGGCCCGCCAGACCAAAAACCGCACCAAACAGTCACTCGTTGTGGATGCATTTGCTTCTCTACAGTAACGTGTGGATTTTCTGAGCCCCAAATCCAACAATTTTGCTTATTGACGTAGCCACTGATGTGAAAATCAGAAAAGAAGAAGAAGGCTCACCACTTTGGAAATAGATTTTCAATATTTCCCAATTTTGTTCAAGCGTATAGCGTCCCATTTCGTAAATGTCAAACCTTTAAGTAAATTATGAACACATTTGACATGTCATTTGTGTTACCATTCTCAAAAAATAGGTGGTTCAAAAAGCAAACGCTATATGGCCCACCCTGTACATATCTATGTGTTTCTCCAAATTAGCATTATAAGATGTGTTTGTGTGTGCACCATTTATTTCCAGCTCTTGAGGCTTTATACGGAACAGCTGTTGGTTGGTGCTGCTTTGGCTCGCGTGACTTTGTATCTTCTAAGTTGCACTGCACTTGGCATTTCCTTAACGCCAACGCCGTCTGCTACATGGAATTTTCTCCCCATATACATACCCACATGCATACATATTGTTTATTTGTAGGCGTTTATTTATACCTCAGTTGATAAACAAAAATATTGTTACCATTCCGTGTAGTGGTGTAACGGTGTGTTGGCGTCACTTGTACTTCATTGCTATACCCCTGTTGCTTTTGCTGCTGTAGTTGCTAACAATCTTCTCATCCACTCGAATTATGAACAAATACTTGTTTGGCTAGACGGTATCGGCAAGCGTGAAAAGAGCTCCCGTGAGCGAGTAGTCGTGAGCGAAATGAATCTTTTGGAACTCGAAGTCTTAGCCGTGTCATGCAAAATTAATACGCATTGAACGTTGCAACTCGGCACGTCACTGTTCGTTGTTATCGCGGAACTCTCGCTACGTCACACTCTTTCGTCTAAACATCTAAACGTATGCCGTGCCTCAGCTCGATCCGAGTAAATTAAAGTTTGTGCTATAAAGAAAAGCTAGGCTTAAAATGGAAGAGTGGCGAACCAAATTCGAGCGCAATCCTTTTTTACATCTCGCCACATATTCTGACGCAGTTATTTAAATATGTACGTATGTACGAGTGCGCGTATAATTAGTGCAGTTTCTTTGAAAAGTATTTTATATTTAAATGTATTAATTTGGTAAAAAGGCAGTCACCAAAGTGTTGTGGCGAATAATTGAATGTATTTACCAATGATTTTTTTAACTTTGCATAATTGTAAATCCGACTTTGTTTACTTAACCCAAAGTTTATTTGCAACGAATGGAAAAAGTGACACGTTCGGGTGTATTAAAAAAATCTTTTAAATAAGAGATTTCAGTGGTATTATATTTGCAGAGCTCAGTATTTACAAAAAATGCATTTTTGTACCTTACAACGAAAAATTAAGGGCATGTTTGTTTATCATGGAAATAGTAGTAAAGCAGATACATATATTTATTTTTAAAAAGATATCGCAAATATTTCTAACTTCAAGTGAAGCAGAATAAAAAGAAATATGTAGGTACACAATGCGACTATTAACGTTGGTGTCTGTCCAAAAACTGCAGAACGTCAAACGAACATGATTGGCAGGGCTCAAACTGTCATTCTCATACCGCATGTCAAAAATATTTAGCTGCGTCACAAGTGGGCCTGCGTCACAGCTGGGCCCCCTCCCCTAGATAACTCGTAGCCTTCTTCTAGGAACTAGCAATTAAAAAGTTTGCAACTACTTTCAGAAAACATTATTATGTTCAACACTTCCTTGCAAAGTTGTGATTTTCGTTTAATTTATCTTTATTCAATTTAAGGAAGTTATATCCCGGGACAAATACTTGCATTACACTTTTTTACACATTTTTTTTGTGTGCTTGGCAATTTTTTTATAGAAAAGAGTCTGTATTTCTCTGCCAAAAACAACATCATTACGAGTATCATACCATACCCTCGTAATTAGTGCTCCTTTACACAGGGAAACATTTAGTTCGTGGGTGTCGAACGCACGAGGAAGTGAGAGGGATTTTTGTTTGCCGTATTGGCGACACGCTTTGTGCTTCTTATTCGTATTGTCAAATTTAAAGAATTAAACGTCAAAAGCAATGAATGTTGCCGAAAACAATTTTGCCTTGTGACCGCGAATGAAACATCAAAAGAGAATTTCCAGTATTTCCCTTCCAGATGTCTCTGTGTGTAAATCTGGACTTATCGGACTTGACCATGATCCATGAAATTAAGGAAATTTGACACACTTGCAAGATAAATTCGGCATCCCTAGAAAAGTTCATATCAAAAATCCTCAAATATCTGGATGGAGGATAACTTTGAAGGCGAAAAAATGTATTATAATGAATAGATAAATATTTTCCGGGAAAAATAAAGTTACCTTTTTTGTGTATACATCGCATGTATATATATCACTGACAACATTAGGTAACTAAATATAATTGAACGAATTTTAAATTAGTTCTGAAATGGTGACCAACGTTGGTAAGTCTTTTGCACGCCTCCAGATTAGCTGTTTTTGTTTCCGTATGAGCAGGACCACGCCGACACGGCGAACGCATTTAACTTAGTTGCCAAAGATAATAAGACATTGGCTCCTGTTTTTTTAACGGTTAAGACACCAATTAAAAATTAATTTATTTTTTAAAGATTTTTTCCGCGAAACACAATAATTGAAGATAAATAATTGGCAAGTTCTATTTAAATACATTTTATTCTCAAATATAACTATTCACATGTTAAAAAAAAACCATAGTTGGCGCGTACACTTGTGTTAGGGGTTTGGTCTATTTGTGGTGTGGTTCACAAATGGGGGGACCTTCCGTTTTAAGCCATTTGCTGCTTCATGCACGGAGATTCGAACCAACCTATTCGGCTACGGTGGCCGCCGTAGGAATCCACATGTTTAGATATATAAAATAAATTCATATTTAAAAAGTTTCCAATTAATTGCAAAATATGATTAAAATGTAGTTTTGAGCCTGAACAGCAATACTTCGTGTAGTTATCTTTCACCCATCAAATTTTGGCAAGTGTCCGATGTAATTTTATATCATTTACCTAAGTTGCTATAGTTTAGAAGGTATGAAAAAAAATCTCTCTTGCTGCCAATGATTTGTTTTGTTTATCTCATATGTATGTGCGCTAAAGGGCTGCGGAGGTCAGCCGATTCTTAGGTATGCTTTTTTTGAAATCATGAAAAAATAATACTTGCATATATACGACAATTCGTTTATCGCTCCGGCTCTAATTTTTACTTAGGCACATATTTTAGAATAGAATAGAAGGAATTTAAAATAAAACCGCCTCAGAGCGCACTTTTAGCACAAAATCTATAGAATATTATAATATCGAGATGCACCGTTTTGTGAATTTGTGTGCGACGCATGCACGAACGCGCATCCGTGTTTATTGATCGGCTATGCACGAGTATTGCACTTGGAGTGCTTTTGTATGCTGGAGGTAATTGAATGTTTTTCTGGTGAGTGAGCTTATCAAAATGGTAGTAAAAATTCAATTACGCCGATGCACACACGCGTACGTGTATGTACATACATAATGTCAGTAAAATCAGTTAAAAGTGCTTCCTTTTAAAGATAGTTTGCTAGTTGGATTAACGGCCAATAAAGTACTGACCACTGAGGGCAAGTTCTGTTCTGATTGGAAATGGGGTCTGCCTTATAGCGCATGTACTACTACATATGTGTGTACATATGAAATGGAACACTGTATTACATACCTTTTTTGTATAAAAATGCTTTTCTATTTGATACTCAACACTTCTCTTCTATACTTCATTTTTTATGTATTGGGAGCGTAAATGAATACTAGATTTTTTTTGCGTTTGTTTCGAATTTTCTATAAATTTCAGGAAATCTAAGCATAAATACTTTAGCAAGTCTTGAAAATATATAACGACGTACCAACGTAAAAACAGATTAAAGAATTTTTACCCAACAATCATATTTTGGGAATGGTTCTGAGGGAAGTCCTCGTATGCCAGCCAAGCTTTGTGGTAAATGCACTTTAAATGGAGTAAACGTTGAACGTAGATTAAATGAAGCATTAAATGTGCTGATCAAGAACTTGTGATATTATTCAATAAAACCATTATTGGACTGTACAGATGTTTTTTACACCACATTGGAAAATCAAGACAAGGCACGAGCGCTTGATTTTTCGGCTCGATAATGCTGAGTGTGTTATGTTAATTTAAATCAAACGGAATTTGAGAATTCCTTTTAACTGTTTTTTTAAGAAACTGAAAATTGGCTTAATTCCGGGATTGCATTCCGAGGTAAGCAGTCGAACTGGAGGATAGACAAAAGTTGTGGCGTGTCCATGGCGACATATTTTGAAACAAATTATTAGCTTTCGAACCGTACTAACGTTCTCTGCGTACTACTCCAATTTTTGGTACGCCTCTCGATACTGCTTTGAAAATGAGGTTCCCTACAATTTTATGCCGTCTTCAAAGAGCAGACGGAGTTTTATAAAAACTGTTCATTTCCAAATTACCCCCGAAGGTTTGCAATTTCCAGCCGAGGGGCGATTGATTTAATTTGTGTATATCAGCATCCGCGAACCAATTGTAAAACTTCAATATATATTTACATACAGATAAAACCAAAAAATTCTGAATCATTTAGTACGCAGTTAAAAATCTACGAGAAAAGCAATCCCACACAATTTGGCATTCCCAGCGTATTGCACGTGCCAATGAACTTCAACACCCTTCAGCACTTGGCTTGCCCCCCCCGCCTAGATATATGAAACTTATTGTTTCCTACTATTAGCGTTTCGTTTTGCGCTTTTGAGAACGCTTTGCTCTGCTTTGTTTTTGTTCAATGTGAGTTTATTTAGTTTGAGATATTTTACAGTTGGCGCCAACTGGCATAACCGCAATTATAAGTTTGAAACGAAACTTATGACTGCTTGCCACTTTTGATGCTGCTAGCCACCAACAACACTCGTCCCATAGCCAAAGACAACCTTCCACTTGCTTCTTAAATGCATTCAAATTTCAGCTCATAAGCGAAGAAATGAGAAGCACTTTCTTATTGATAGCAAAATTCTATATGGTTTTAATTATATAACTTAAGAGAAATAAGAACATTTTCTTAACTTGTTTTATATAATTTTATTTTATTTAATCACTGTTAACTGAAAGTTGTCTAAAGGAGAGTAATCGGCTGACTCGACTGCTGACTGAGAAGAATTTAGAATTATAAGAAAAAAATAAAAACATATTTTAATCAAAATGACCATCGAATAACGAAAATTATGGAAATGTAATACATTAATATTTGTTTGATTTTAATTTCGTTAATTTTTACCATGCATTGTGCAGACTTACAAGTGTTTCTCACAATAGGGTCAGTCACATCCATAAAAAACTAAAAAAAAGATAACAGTTTGACACTCTGGCTGTGATGACATAAGAATGAAGAAAAATTCGGCTCTAAATCAACCAAATTCGACTTGATAATTGTGTAAGCGTTCATATTTGTTTTCCTTTTAGTTTTTGCTTAGCTATTGGCCAAAAATTTTCAATAGGGTTGTCACCATTTTACTGTTCCCACTCTACATACCGTAGCTTCGATGCTTGGGATCGGTCTCTTCCAAAATGCCTGGATGGTAAAATCCAAGATTGGCTAGTTCTTCCAAACATCTTCGTAGCTGGGGGTAATAAAGTGTTTTGGTAAATTTTATTCATAAAAAGTGTATTCAAATTGGCGGTAAACATAAATAAACGGACAAATACTTTTTCGGAGAAGCAGCCGCAAACATGAAGATTCATCTGTGAATATTAGGTTTGTCCAATTCCGTTCCGAATATGCCTTGGCTCATGCAAGTTTTTCTTTAATGTGAGATAATGAGAGAAGTCCGAGGTCTTCTGCACGTAAACATCCTCGAATCGTGTCCTTGGATGCATTAACACCACCTTTCCTTAAAACAGCTTTAGCTTCACCCAACCGTAAGTTCAGCTTTGTTACAAACAGATCATTGATCTTCTGATCTTGCTTTGGAGAGGTATATTTTTGGGCTTTGTTGGGTAAGATGTCATTATTTATGAACCCCTTCAACTTTTTCAAATGTTTTGCTGCAGATACACCTGACATTTTGGGCCTTAAAGGTGTGCACATAAGAACACTGCTTCATACGCGGAATTCATTTTGTAAAACAACGTAGCTTTCTGAATTCTCACAAAACTAACAATTTGCTCAATGCGTATTGCAAAGAAGATACGCCCATTTAACATAATCTACATTTTTCTTACAACGAAACTCCATGTTTGAATTTTGTCAGTCACACTTCTATTAAACAGGCTGTATCTAGTACACAATAATTTTCTTTACTTCCTTTCCTTTTCCTCATAAAATCCCATTTGCCGTTCGAAGTCGGCTTAAAACCTCGCTTTGTGGAACAACATCAAGACTCACGCCACAAATATGAGGAGGAGCTCGGCCAAACACCAACAGAAGTGTACACACCAATTATTTATTTTTAATTTTGTTTATTTTGCTGCATTCCATAATGAATTTTTTATATCGCTCTTTCAAACAAACTTTGAATTTACATATTATTTCTATTTATTTCAATTCGTTGATAAGCTCCATAAGTCAAGTCAAAAATTCTCTATGTTGCATGCGCAAACGCTGCTCTTTTTAGATATTCCGAACTATTTCCTTTCCAATTTTCCTTCATAGTTCCCGCGTATCGCCATTGATCCGCTGCTTTTGTCTTATCCCTTCGAAGGATTTGTAACTTCTTAAAACAAATCGTTTTATTTGGTGCTTTGCCCGCCTTGATTTGGTTTTTTTCATCCCATAAAATCCTTATCAAAATCTTTCAAATTTTGTGGCAGTTTGCTTGTTGTGCCTTTGTTTAGTATTCCCTTGTTAAACGCATCGCATTGCGAATGAGAATAAAAAGAATTTGTAACATTCCACAAGGGTAGGAAGCAGAGTATGGCATTTGTATTTGGCTCGAAACGGCTGATTTGCCACCATTAAATATGCAGCTTTTTAGTGAACGACGAAAAAGGAAAGACGAGGCAGTATTTAAATTTTCTGTGCATATAAGTAAAAATAGAAAAACAAGGTCATTCACACGTCAATTGATTCATAAAATTGGCAGTGAATTTTAAATTAAATATATACGCAAGTATAAATTAATTTATTTGACCATATTTAGTAATATGCATAAGTACTTTAGAGTTGGTGTATGTACTTTGCTCTGAGACCGGAAGGAACAGTTATTTATGAAAATTGTATTTAAAAACCCCTGAAGAATGCCTATGTTATACAACTAAATGTATGTAGTAAACGAATAATTATATTTATTTTCACATTGAACATCAAGACCGACTAGTCGTTTTTTTTATATATATTTATTTAATTTTTTAAATTAATTTTTTGTACATTCGAAAAGAACAATTTTTTTCATTTGTTTTAGAAGTCGTGAAAAAAGTATTTTCATTAATTTAGAATGGAGTAGACTATTTTATTTCACCGAGATTATCAGTGATAATGAGCGTAATCTTGAAATTGAAATTTGAAAGGTCGAGTCAAGAAGCACCGAGAGATTTGGTAACTCTTGAAACACTCAGGCTTGACAGCCTTGGCAGCTTTTCATGGCAGAAATACACTCTGAGGCTTGCCATTGCTAGCCGAGGGGTCGCTAGTAGAAAAATTCATATTGGTCTCTCAGCGAAATTCGAAGGTTCTCTTTGAACTCCGAATGGTAGTCACGCACCAACCCCTTCGGCTACGGCGGCCGTAATTAGTTCACCACTATTTTCATATTTTTCTCTACCACTCATTCTAGACTTTTCATCAAGGACGATGCCAATTTGATTGGTCTAAGTCTTTAAGCTAGGCAATAGTCACCTTTTCCTGGTTTCGGAATAAATACTACTCTTACGCATCGCCATTGAGATGGTATGTGACCAAGTGCAAGGGCTGTGAATATCCTTTTCAGTGCCTCAATCAGCCTATCTCCTCCTTTCTTAAGCATTGCTGGATATACTCCGTCAGGTCCAGAGGGCTTTAAGTTTTCAAAGGAAGATAAGGAAAAGCTTATCGATTTTTCTGTCTTTATCTGACTAGCAATATACCAGCTATACTTAGAGGTTCCACCGCCGCTACCGTTATTGCTCGTGCCACTCTCTACTTCAGAGAGTGTTCTACTACTCAGAAAATGGGTTTCAAGTAGAGCATTGAACGTTTCCGATTTGGAAATTTTATATGAACCGTCAGGCTTTCGAATGGATTCCAACCTTACTGAACGTTCTAGTTGAAGCACCTTACAAAGTCTAGCTGTTTCCTTCGTTTCTTCAACTTTACGGAAATTTCTATAACATTTAAGTTTGGCTTACCTCACTTTTCTCTTGTATTCTCTCTGTGTAAGACGATGACTGGCCCAGTCCACTTCTGTTTGGGTTTTAAAGGCTTTATTAAAATGTTTTTCTGGACCGTATACGAAACTTCGAGAGATCAGCGTTCCACCAAACGACTGCTATCATATGTCTGCTTTGCCGCAGTGGACACAGTTTCTCAAAGCAACTGATTGAAGTACCTTCTAATTTTCCAGTAGCATCTTCAATCATTTCTATTGATTTAGGTTTTTTCAGGTTTGGTTTCCACTCTAACCTATTTGTAAGTATTAAATCAATCACCTCTTGCGTTCTTTTGGCCACAAAAGTTGGTTTGTTACCAATGTTTTGAATAACCAAATCAGTCGACAAAATAAAATCCAGTAACTTGAGATCTCTGGGGTTGCATTTGCTACTTTCCCATACTTTGTTCTGGGAGTCAATGCGCCATTTTTCACCGCTAGTAATGTGCTTCCTCCGAAACCCTGGGTGTCTGCGGTCATAAGGGGATGTGGGGGTCGGGCCTGCACATCCGATGCCTGAGCCGCCGATTGCTCGACGGGACGATTTTCCAAAGGTGGGTTACCTCGTGTAGATAAATCCTTGTTTAGCAGCCACATGTGAGAAGCTAGAAAGTGCATTTTATACGTACTGTCAGGTAAAGTAATAGGGGACAAGGAGAGGACTTGAAAGGATGCCGTTGTAGGGAATAACAGGATGACGTTGGTAGGGTAATCTCGTAATCTTACTCAGCAAATTGTTTTTGTTGGGTTGAGTTAGAAACGAGGTTTCGTAATATGTACTCTAACTCTGCATGTCAGCAACTGAAATATATAAGCCATACACAGATAGAACGACACAAACAAGAAACTCTTATATGCACCATCAAACCTAACGGCCAGAGCAGCGAATTGAATGGAAATGAATGGAATTTACGGTGAGTGTAAAGGGTGATAAAGCAACAACTAAAATAACAGCTAAAGAAAGTAGCGTCGTAAAAAGCTGACAGCAGTGAACTAAATATTCACATAACTGACTGGCCTCCCCACTGAGAGAAGAAACTTGCAAGGCGAAGGCAGATAAATTCATTCATATTTATGTATGCAAATTGAAGTCTGAGTTTGCTACTTTGTGCTTTCTGTACACTTTTTTAGTACTTGAAGCCACAAGTGAGCGCTTAAAGAGAAGATAAATAAATAAATCATCGTTAAAGTAGAGAATAATATCCTTCAACAAAGAGAACTAGGCAGATTACGCAAAAAGAGAAAACGTAGGTAATAACAAGAAAACTTCGGAATGTTTACCATTTCAAGCTATTTTGGCTATCATATTTTCATAGATTCACCATAGCTGAAAGGTTTGATCGCGAATGGGACTCAGTTGGTTCCGGAGTGAGCATTGAATCTATGGGCATGAAGCAATAAATTATAGGAAATTTGGTTTCTAATAGCGGTCGCTCTCTGCCGTAAAATTCGAAGTTTATTTCTGCTATGAAAAGTAAGTTCAAGACACGCATTACAAGTCGGAGGAGGAGATCATGCATATTCATAGATAATTTTATACGCATGTACTATATATGTTTTAATATATGTTTACTATATATGTTTTAAAAACTTATGTCAAACAAACCGGGATGCTTTACCGGGTCAGAATAAGAACAAAAATTTATCTATTTTTATGCACTTTTAGTACATTTAATTCGGTTATTCCATGCAGAAATACCCACTGGAGTCTTGCAACTTATTTTTAAGCCACTGTACTTCTTATGTTTGAAATATGTACATAAGATCCCACACCCCAATTATGTTTATTAAGGATGTTTTCCTAACAAATTTGGACGAGTTCTACACTTTCACTCACTGAACTTTCCTTGACGTTTAATCAGTTAAAAAAACAAGTGTTTACACCGACATATATTTAAGGCAGTTTTGTATACTTATATTTGATTGAAGATATAAAGGCATCAATATAACTGAACAAATTCTTACAATTAGACTTCGCAATTGAATCTGGGGAAATATCATCTAATATTAGGTGCAATTTGCCTACCTACACTGGAGAAGAAAACTTTGTAAACTTTTACACTCTTGTTGTATTCTATACACCATTGTTAGCAGTGAAACCGGTAATAAGAATGGAATAATAAGGAGAAAATAGTTAATATTTATTTACATTACAGTACCAGTACATTATACCAGTACCAGTCAAAATGAAAATATATGAATGCGGGAAAACCATGGCTCTGAAGCAGGACGTGTGGTGGCCCTTTGTTCAACTTATTTTTGATGCATTATTATTATTATTGTTTTTATTATTAATTGATAATGTCCATAAATCTATTTATGTATTAAAGTGAATATTATTCAACATATTTTGTCACTTTTAATGGTTAAAAAAATGTAATAATAAAGCTTTCGTTAATCAAACTGTCCATTCTCACACTTTTAAGACTGGTTATTCAATAACACGAACATTTCTAAAATATTTGTTTCTGTAATTTCACTCGACTTGCAGCAGCATAAAAATGCATGAGATCTAAATTTAGGAGGTAAAAACCTTCAAAACCTAAACCGTGTTAAATTGGCTCCCCGTAAATTCTTACTTCCAAGCATGAGAGTGAGTGTGAGAGTGAATACAAATGCGAATGTGCAAATGCGCCAGCCGACATGCAATCAGACGCTTATTGCGGTTGACATATCAGAAACAAAAAATGTGAACTATGCACAGTAGCAATACCAACAAGCAGAAAACTCAGTGTTAATTCGTATACATAAATTGAATCGCTCCGCTGTGAAGTTTCTCTTGGCGTTTTCCAACAAATCATAAATTACTGTTGACATACATAAGTCAACACTTGTGCAACAGCAGCAGTCATAGTGGCAATAACCGTGTGCATATCGCCCCATCCTCGGTTAAATCTATCATTGTCGCATCCATCCCTGCAGGGAAAATCTGGAGTAGTAAATCCAATCCGCTGACATTTATGTAAATTGTTTATCCACATGACTGTATTGTTGAGGAAGGCCAAAGAAGATTCACTTAAGGAATTCTTTATTTTGTTTTATAAATATGTTGATAAACTATAAGTATAAACTATAAGTGTATGTGTACATATGTATGTAAGTACTTTGCAACTTTCTTATTTAAAATTTCTTCACGTACATATACATATATGTAGTTCAAATAATTTAATTACTAAGATATTAAGTCGTTATTTACATGACGGTTGTTGCCGTTTAAGGCCTCAAAAATACGTCGTTCAACTATTCGTTCAGAGCAAGATCAAGACAAGAATTGCTATATTGTCCATAACAAAGGATAATCCTGAAATTAAACATAGTTCCATGATATTTCAACTTGAGCCTTTTGGGTTCACAACTAATCACGCTTGTGGGCAGAAGAGAAAAACGAGAGAGACAGGGTTTAGAACTAAGTAAAGACATCAATGCTACAACCCAAAGTTAGGGTTGATATCTAAAACATTTCCTAATTTTATATATTAGTTTGGCAAAAAAAAATTTTTGCGTAAAATTTTCAAATGATTTACAACTGTTTTATACTCCGTCTTTAGCTCCTAGACGATGCTACAACTACTAATATGCCGTTCAACTTCGATTACTTCTGTGATTTTATCGACATTTTCTTGAACATAAAAAATGCCTGAACGGAATCGACGAAACTAAAATTGCACGGAATTAGCTGTTACATATTGCATTTTCGCCTTTATCAAAAAAAACTTTAAATTGTTTGATCGAAACTTTACGAGATATCGATCACTGCAGCCATCTGCCGAGAAAATAATGGATTCCTTTCTTTTATTTTTATTATCAAAGTGTACATCCACAGCGTATTTATAGAAAGCCTATTCTGCGTGAGATAGGAGGTATATGTTTCGACCGCCAAAAAAATTAAAAAAAATAGTAACGCGATTTTTCAGCCAGTTTAAAAATTGTATTTACCAAAATTCTGATCAAAAAGTTAGAAATTTCGTGAACATTTATTTAATTTTGTTTTTGACTCTGCACGAAGTTTGAAGCTTAGTTAAGAACCCTTAACCAATCGAAAAATTTGAAAACATTAATTCCAAGTGGTATTGAAATTAGAATGCGTTAGATGCCATTTCGCTAAAAAATATAGGGAGTGTATTTGAATTACCTACTGACAAGAAGTTGTGTTGCCACACAAATTCCTAGCGATATGAAGATATTTTATTGTGCTGACAAATTACAAGCCTCTTGTCATATTTTCTTGTATTATAGTTTACGAGCTTTTCTCTAACTTTACACATTAAATTTCAAATCCCATCAAAATGAACTTCATCCTTTAAACTTTATGACACAAGCCAATCCCTTTTTGGATTAATATACAGAGCAAATTTTGTGGCTTCAACTATGCGAATTCTCTTTTGGGGTTCCCAAACCTTGCACTTTTTAGTTTTTGGTCTACAGTTCACAACAACATTGAGAAGAAGGAGAAAACAAAGGGTGTTTACAGAGCACGAGCATCCCAAGTAGCGAGGTGGAGCAACAAATGTTTCCCCGTTTGAACGCGGTCTTACCAATACTCATGAATGCTTCCAAAAAAATGTAATTTTAGGCAGCTCTATTCCAGTGCTACCAAGATATGTTTATTTGTACCAATCGCTTCAGCTATTCCCCTCCTGCTAACGCTTGGCGAATCGAAGAGGCCAAATATTGACATACATTTGATTATGTCCCTTCTGATATTGACATATGTATGTACATAAATATCGCTCATGATTAGTACAAAATGCTCGTCAGTGAAAACGGAAAGATGGAAAATGAACCATTGCGCCCTGGATTCGTGACGCACTGCGAGAGCACTTCAAATGGCAAATTAATAGCATTATTAATGCTGTTGAAATTGAAAACCAACTCTTGAGATGCTAAATTCCTTTGAGAATATGAGTCCCAAGGAAATGCCGCTACAAGCAATAAAGGCAACAAGTGGTGTTGGGAACAGTACGCATGAATGTATAAACGAACGTACATACGGTATGTACAGTCAAAAATCCAATGGCGCGCTTCTCATAATATATAATTTTTATGTGTATGAGTATATGTGCATATGTACATTTTGGCAGATTTATTAGAAGCTTTTAGACCCTAAACTTTTGATGCTGCATGTCCATAATGAGCCGCGGACCCAGGACCAGCCGAATGGTAGTAACGCACTAAACCAAATATATGATCACAAAATATATAAGTTTCAAGTCCTAATACTATGCAAAACAATTTACATATATTTGAACAACTAAGAAAAGATTTGAAGAAAATGCAGATGTATCAATTTATATTCCTTATGACTTAGGTAATAAAAATGCCCACATTAGTCTCTCTATAAAGAATTAACAAGACTTAGCCGGACTCGCTGTAATTAAATGTTAATGAAATTTTGAAATTTGCATATGCGAGAAACTAGACGATTTTATTAAAGTTTGATAGATTTCTACCTTTGATTTGTTTATTTGAGGCT
This sequence comes from Anastrepha fraterculus, assembly GCA_037575425.1. Lineage (NCBI taxonomy): Eukaryota > Metazoa > Arthropoda > Insecta > Diptera > Tephritidae > Anastrepha > Anastrepha fraterculus. Next base: position 17,242 of record JAYXIM010013448.1, on the reverse strand, counting down.
ACATTGTTTAATTACGCCCCTTTAAAAATTTTGTTCTGCCTACGCCTCTTATTAATATAATAGGAACAATAAATATGTAAGCATTGTATGTATGTATATACTACCATAAAGTATTGTGTTTCCAAAGCCTTCAAAGAAACACAACAAACCGACAGTTAATCAATGTTGACATTATTGTCGTCAAGATGCTGTTGGTCGCAGAGCAGCTATTGTGTGATGCCCTTTTGAGTTCATGGCCCACATTGATTATGTGGCAGTGTAACGTGGAGTAGCGGCACCTTCTTTGTGGTTGCCTCTACAGTTACTTCATCATTTCTTAATTTGTCATGAAGAGGGCGCAATTGACAAATTTTTGGAATTATATTAGAATTACATTTTAATTTTCCTTTTAAATTTCATTGCCTTTCTTACATGCGACCACCATATTCTTGTACGAACGTGGGCTGTTCCTCACTCCATATTATTTTCTCAAAATTTGCGTTAAATGTAAGAGTTCAAAACATTCTGCAGATTTTGAATTTATTTTGATTGGCTGTTGGGGACAATAGCAGCTTATTTTGAATTTTCGCATAGAAAAGTTTTCATCTTTTATTATTGTTGTGCAATTCCGTGTTGGTTTGGAAGGAACGGCAGCAATGCGCTTAAGAGTGAAATGTAAATTCAAAGAGGGACTGAATAGTCATTTACATAATCTCCACGTGCATGTGTTCACACGTGGGCCATACAGTGTTTGTTTGTATGAGAGTTGGTTGTTGCATTAAAGTTAAACATCGCAAACTCTCTCGAGGCACCAAGATGAGAGTATATCAATCTTCACAACTGGTTGGCATTTTAATAGAATCTTTAACTGAAAAACATGAGGAAGCCGATCTGCGAGGATTTGTCGTCCCGCATTCAGAGCAACGACAGAGATTTGAAGAGTCGGGTTGTCACTGGAGAGGCGACTTGGATATTTTACCCCGACAGCGACGGAGAGACATAAACAAAACATAAATAAAGGCAACAGTGGTTGCAAAGAGCGTGAAAGTGACAACGTTGGTAATTTTTTCATCGCGAATATGTTCCTGTTTGAAAAACAATGACTGGAAAGTTCTATGGCGGCACACTGGAGCGACTATGGGAACGCATATTGCTTGTGCGCTCTAAACTCACCGATAAGGCTTGGCCTCACAAGACGACAACACGCCGGCCCACCTTCATTCGTGGAGCAAAGCTTTTGACGAAAAAGGCAATCCAACAAACACACCCACGCTGTGTCTTCGATATCGTGCCAAGCGATATTTCTCTCGTTCTTATCATGAAGATACAGGAGGTAACCATCGTTCTGAATAGGTTAATTTCGAAGGTTTAGAAAAGGTGTTTCCACCAGTGGGAGCAACAATGCAGCCATTGTGAAGAATTAAAGAAAGCCTATTGCAGAGACTGATAATAAAGTTTGGGCTCGCAATTTAATTTGCATGCATTTTATTGATACATTTCCGCAACGTAATATCCACACCTCGTATTGAGCTACCAGCAGCAGCTTTGCATAATTCACCTACAATACAAAGCATTCAAATCCTTATAAATGAAACCAAAAAAACATTAACTATTGCAACAGTGCAACACCGTATTATTAATGAGGGTCTTGCATGCCCTGAGTATCATTATTGTAGCGAATCATACTGCAATGCGGCTTCTCATTGTATCAGATTCGTGCATAAATCCGTTCACTCAGCATTAGACTGATACTGAGCATACAGACGCACATCCATACAAGCACACATACCTCTCAGAGTTTTTCTGTTATTCATTGTTTTCTTGTGAATAAGAAGGTTTTCGTGTGCAAGTTCAGCATTTTTTTATTTTTGCTTCAAATTCACACAATTCGGGTATTATATGTGCATTCATACGTGTGCATACAGCACAAAAAACGTTAGTATTGTACCAACACTCAGATATTCCTTTCAGAGCAAAGTGACAGTAGCTAAAAGGACGCCATTGTTTTTACAATCGTTTTAGCTTCTGAATTCAAAATTTGAAGGTTTTTTAAAGAAAGTTCCTGTTGCTTTGGCACGTTTCAATTTTCTCTTATGTGCACTCAGAATTTCTATGACAAAAATATGTAAAAGCATCAAATAATACATTTGATCCCATCGTGGATGTATTTCGCTACTACAGACGCACTCGATGCGATTTCTATTTGTATGCATATGAGTTGTTAGTTACATGCGTATTACCTAGAGCAAAAAATTCAACTAATAGGTTTGGAGAATAATCTTTCTTCTTATATCTAAAGGGTTATCAATTTAGAGGCATTTAGAGAAATAAATCAGCGAAATTTCAAATAGATTGGGCAATCATTTTAATTTTTGTGTAGAACCATTCATGACATTTAGTTTTTAAAGATAATCCCGCGTGAGATCTGTCAAAAAAACCCTGTTGGAAAAATTACCTGCAATCTGATCACCCTTTTTATAAAGGCAATTTCACTAAAAGTAGTACTAGAAAGCTGTATTCTTATCTAGTATCACCCATACTTCAAACCTTAAACATGCAGAAATCAATTTGGTTTTATGCATTCCAAAGGAAATTTTATTCAGATCGATTAATTCGCACTGGCTTTCTACACAGCAGCCGTACAAACGAAATACAATTATCTGTGTTTCCTTTTTTCCTCGTCAGCTGTGTATTCAATGTCCAACCAAGGACCCTCAACTATTTCGCGGCGATCGGCACATTTTACATTACCACAGGTCGAATGCTCGATTAATCGTAAATTTTAATTTATATGTTATTAGATAAGAATAACGACCTTTTAAATCTGTGATTTCGATATTCATATTCATATCATTTTTCACAAAATATATGAAATGATATAAGTAAATTCATATTAATTTAACTAACTTAAAGGAACAATTCATTTAGAAAAAAATATGCGGTAAAAGCTTCTAACTCCAATTTTCGGTGAAAATAACTAACTATCTCCTTTTTTCGTGTACAATTTAAAACTCACAAACCGGTATTTGCAAAAAGGTATAGGAAATGTGAACTAACATAGGCAGAATTGTTTAATTATATTTATAAACTATAACCATTTAATGGCAACGACAAATGTGTATTTGTTTAATCAATATTTTTTCTACTTTTTATTGCAAAATATTATAAATTTTAAATAGAATCACAAAAACTACCTACAGTAACATTTATGACCAGCAACAAGTTCACCAAAAACAGAGATGCACAAATATTCTCTCCTATCGATCGCTAGGTTCCAATTGTGTTAGCTTGAGTTTGAATAACAGGCAATTGGAGTTCAAAATAACCTCTATAGTAAATCCCACGCAACAAATTCACGTAAAACCGTTGCTGTTGTTTTGAGAACAGTTTTATAAAACGGAAAAATAGGTTCCCTTTTTTATTGTGAAATCTGTAATTTCCAACTCGATATCAAAACGTTTTCAAACTCTTGACATATGAAATTGTGCTTTGATTTCAAATCATTCTTAAATATGTATGTATCTAAAAAGCGCTTAGAACGCTTCCCTGCAACACTCGGTTCTGAGTTACCGAGATGTCCGGGACTTATGTCCGGTCAAGGTCTGTTAGCAAATTGCAGTATTTCCCGAAAACCTTATGGGGAAAGTTTAAAGCTGTCGAAATAACAACAGCAGGTAGTATTTGCTTTGTTTTTCACCTTGAACATTGAAGTTCGAAATTTCAAATTTTTAAATAACTTTAAAAAAATATGTATATGTGTATACCTTAAGTATGATCTGGATTTGAACAGATTAAAGAATCATCATTTGAAAGAATTGCTCATGTATATAGAGAGATTTGATAACCTTCCTGTAGCTTCTCACAGCCTTCAGTACAGCCTGGCAATAAATCACACTGTCTATGGGCTCTCATATCAGTTCGCGTCTCTTAGCACATCTAATTTGCAAATCTCTATGGAGCACATCTACAAATGCTCATTACTTTCTGGTTTGTTTTACGTTCCACTTTTTTCATTATATTCCTCTCCCAATGGAATTATCTCGTTTGAATCGCTTGATATGCTGTTAATGCGATAATCTGCTCGCCACTGAGTTTTGTTGTGGGCGCGACTATAGTACCCTGCTTAATGCTTTACTATCCTGTCCATCCCTTGGCGATATTAACAAAAGCAATCGACATTTTTGTAATTATATCATATCGTTAACCTTCAATGCTTATCTTCACTTAATTCCTTGTTATTTTTGTTTTTGCTTCTTGGCGCATTCAAGGAATATTTTGCGACACTTTGAATATTTGCCATTTTAGTAAGCTCTTTGGCACTCAACTGCATGCAGAAGTGTGTACAAACAGATAAGAGGATACTTTTGTACTATATTTACTATAGGGTATTTCATTAAGAGTGCTCGAACTTTGAAATTAAATAAATCAAAAAGTTTAACCGATATTGCCCCAATGGTTTTCTTTATTCTCATTCGCACTCGATGGCTTTGTGCGGATCATAATTTCGGGCAAATGGTGAGCAATTTCATTAAGAACGTGAGTTTTGTTGGCCTTCTTAACGGCAATTGTCTGTTGTTTGTCTGCATGGACCAAAGTTTTCACGTAGAATATAGTCGAGCGAAGTTAAGAAGCATGATATCGGTGTGAAATGACGAAGCCCCCATATTCCAATCCAATAAATTCAATAATTTCCTTGCAGTGCACAGTGTGACTTTTTTCACTTTTGGGATGCCAAAATTAATAACAGCCAAACCAATGAAGCAATTCATTTCAAATTTTGCAGTGTGGTTGCAGATACCTAAATCTGATTTGAGAATAAAAATGGGCGTGATTTCTCCTTGCCCACATATAAGGTAAAATTTCACATAATCATATTTTCTACTTTAAAAGCATTTTCCAGTGCCAATTTAAATACAAATTGTTTAGATTTCTTAACTTTAGCTTAGAGGCTTATGACTAATATTTAAAAGATTTCATTCAGCGCCTGGGTATCTTTTTATACTACATTATACTGATCAATGAAGGAGATAATCACAAATTGTTTCAATGATAAATATGTCACTGATCTTTATTTTATTAATAGTAAGCCAATAAACAGTTTCTAAAGATTAAACATAATAAAATATAAACACTTATTCGAAAGCAATTATTCATAATACTTCTTCCTGGGCCAGCAATGCAATTACATCTTGAGGCAAAGTCCCGCGCTTGGTTTTCGATGGCTTACGTAAGCTGCAAATGTAGGGATCGGATGATATTATAAGCTTGTGCAATAAATCCTCATTGGCTTGAGTTCGTGAACTTTTCATTGTATACCATTCGCGATAATTTCTGACATCTTTATTTCTCGATTCTTGCGCTTCTTCGGAAAGCTGACCAATAGGAACCATGCATGACGATATTATATGTCTTGAATGGAACAGTATTTTATGCAGACTGACTGGCATATTGTACCACTCATATTCCCTCAAATAAAGATCGCGTGTGTCTCTCACGTATACCTCAAAGGCCTCAGCATTTATCTGAAATTCACACCCTAAGCAAGACAATATGGTGAAAAGCCTTTTTAAGAGGCATAAGTTAATGCCTGTATTGTCTGCAGTAACTTCTGCATTACTAAAAAAACGTCGTGCTGTGTTTCCGTCATTTGTATTGCCAGATTTCTCTTTTGACATATCAATTAAAAGCCCAGTTTCGTTTCTAAATCTGCTTTGAATGCTTTCCTTCCTCTGTTGCAGTTTTTCCTTATTTTCGGCGCCTCTTACACACCATGTCCTTAGTTCCAACCGATATGCAATGTGCAACATACACTCCATGCACCGTATCCATGAGTGAAGTGGTGAAATGCCGAATCTTAGCAAGTTTTGCGTCAACTTTCCGTTCCGACAAAGCACACACAATAGCATCTCGCGTTTCTTTTTCAAACAAAAATTTAATGGGACAGCAATATCTGGTTGATGATGGAACAGGGTTCCTCCATATAACAACTCTCCGTTCATTAACTAGAGTATAAATTTGGAGAAGTACGAGTGAAACAAAAAACATGCTGCTATCAGATTGATTTTCTTCGCTGAACTTTTGCTTATACCGTTTTTGCTCCGAGCCATCGTAACCCCATTTGAAAGTCACGAAAACTTCTTGAATACTGGGAATCGACAGCAGTACTTCTTTTTGTGCGTTACACAACCTTTTTATACTATGATCAATAAGCGCTTGCAACTCAATTTCGGCATACGTTTCGGTTACTGTGATTTTTTCTGGGTAACATAAAGCTTTGGACTTTTTTATGCAGTTATACGACGGATATAATTTAGGATTTATTTCTGCTGTATGCTGTCTATGCATATTATAGTCATGTGTTGAATCATTTGCATCTATTATCAGCGCAAGTGCTTGGTCTGGCGATAAACTTTTGTTGCGCTCTTTCGAAAGTCGAGATTTTTTCAACACAGTACCTCTTGACGGTGAAGACAAACACAGCTCTTTAAATAATATTACGGAATTTCTCTTACCGTTTGATCTAAGTCCCATTTCTGCCGCCGTTAACACTTGTTCGCTATTTGATACTGCTAAAAGACTCTTTGCTTTTCTTTTCTTTGTGCGAAGAGAAGAATCGGAAAACGCCACATGTGGTCTACCTACATTGGATCTAATAGAGGATGAAGTTGATGGCCCAACATCAAGACGGTATTTTCCAAAGTCTTCACTCTTGGAAAACCAACTATAATTACGGGCTAGAACACGGGCCTTAACTCGGCAAGACCCTCCCACTTTGAAGAAAATTGGTAACACAGTTTTTTTATACGCTCTCCTAGCATTTTAGTATCCACGTCTCTTCCGATCACCGCAAAAATTTTCTCTAACACCGCATCACGACGCGTTTCTTTTGAGCTCGTCAGCCAAATTTCAAAAAGTTCTTTCCAAGGAATCGCCATGAAAACTTCTTTTAAAGCTGTGGTAGCAAATTGTAGCAAAATTTTATTCCAGTATCTGAAACATAGAATCCTAAAGGTCGTTTCGCTGTTAAAGAATGGACGGAACTCGATGGACCAATATAAGTTTTTCTCAGTAAAATATCAAAAATAATATTAAGCTATGGCTGTTTTAGTGATATTTTACTGAGCGGATTTGTATCGATAGTAAAAACTTTATAATCCTCGTACTTATCCCTGAGGTACAAAATTGTTGAAATTTAATCAGCAAATACTCAATTTTATGAAATTGATACTTATTCGTATTATATCTTTTGACAAACTTCACAGCGATGTTCGGATAATAAATAAAAATTATTCAATTGACGCACCGGATTGTGTTTGTAAACGGTTATCTTTCTTAAAACTATTGTTTTGATAAATTTTGAGTACACTGTCGTAAAATTTGGTCATTTTTACACAACATACCGAAAGAAAATCATTTTCGCAGAACTTTTTTTTTTAATTTTGGCATCCTAAAACGATAAAAAGTCACAATGTGCAGTGTGGCGTTCTGTTGAAGTCACGAATTTGTGAGATCTGTATTATCTGTCTTAGAGTTTCTTATCATGGTCCGATATCGGTTGTCATGTACAGTTTGCACAGGGGTGGGGAACGCATCCTCGAAGAAATCAATGGTTAATGGACAGAAATCCATACCAAACGGTAAGTTTTCGGAGCTTAAGTCTCCCGTGATAAGTCTCCGTATATTTTCGTCGCACCAAATCCGGAAATTTTGCTTGTTGGTCGCGACGCATAGAAAATTGGCGGACATAGCGGATTGTAATAATAAAGTTCAACAAAGATGACCGCTATACATTGACAAAATTCGAACAAACCTATTGAAAAACTCTGTATCATTTACACAATAAAGTGCTTGCAATAAATTTGATCAATTCGAGCATTCGCATTATAAGCTTGTCAAGTTGTCCAATTATGCAGGCATTATACTTTTAATTAAATTACTGCATTTATTCCTCCCTTCTCATGAAAACCATCAGATTTTCGTAGGAGGCATAAAATATGGCGCGTGCCATTTGTTGGCGGACGGAACAATTTGAAAAGCAAGTAGTGCCAAACAAAAGGACAAACAATCCACAAATACACTTATATATATATATACATATATGGGCATATTATGAAGGGTGTTTCAGAAGTGACGCCTAGATGTCAGTAGTGATGTACAATTTTGAACTATAGAACAACGCGTTAAAATTGTTGAAACTTATTATAAAATGGCCGACCTTTAGAAACAACATATCGCAATTGCTTTAATGAAAATAATCGTCCAAATGAGTCAAAAATTCAAAAGTTAGTGAAAACATTTCATGAAGCTGGTTCTGAAGAGGATAGGAAAGAGGATAGGGCTGGTAGGCTAAAAATTTGACGTTTTGTTGAGAACATTGCTGCTGTAGCGCCAAATGTTGCTGAACAACCTTCAACATCGATATCTCGAAGTTCTCAAAACTTAGGCATTCATGAATGGATTATTGGTGGATTTTATCTGTAGATGATGGACTTTTAAATTATGTGATTTTTCACATGTAATTGTTAAGAGTCGTATTTTGAAAAAAAAATAGTGAAAGCTGAAAGAATCTAAACTTTCACATGTTTTATATTGAAACAACATCTTTTGAAAGACCCTTTACATACATACATACATTTGTTCTTATGTTGTATGGATTCTCTTACCTTCAGAGTTTCTTTATATCCTAGCAGCAGCAACTTTCACAGTTCATTTAAGTCAGTTGATAGCTCAATCAAGCTCAGAAGAACTACAACAATTTCTGTTTTAATTGTGTTTATGCCAATCGATATTGGTATTTTAATTTCGCTAAGGCATGTATGTATGTATGGGTATAGCTCTATAGATGCATTGTAAATATCTATCGGAATTGTAGCTAACTCAAGCATAACTGATGCGCTTAAAAGGCGAATGAGCATGAATAGCAAAATATACTGTAAATTGTCAACTGGCAGCTTTCTCTAATGGCTGAACACAAACATACATACTTACATATGTAAGAGGAGATATATTGTAATCTCTAAGCATAATTGTTTGAAAATAACCATAACACTAATACAAGTGCAGAAATAACGAAAGCCAACGAAATAAATGAAAGAAACACCAAATGAAATGGATGTCAAAACTATGCGACCAGCGAATGAAAAACATCATATAATATAATTTTCAATATTTTTGAAATTATAGACTTTACCTACTTATATAAAAAAACTAGCAAAAAAAGTTCCGTAAATTTAATTTGGTTAAATTTTCGATGTGGCTCACAGGAGCCCCAACACATTTTCTTTTCAATGCCTAAAGTTTTCATAAAGCTCGCTGAGGCGCGTAATCATGCTTTTCAACTTGCTCAAAGCCGAATTGCCAGCAGTGTCTTTCTTATCCAAAAATTGTATGTGTTTATGTACCTATGTGTGTATGACAGTGAAATCTAAATAATACGCCTTTTCAATGATTAGCACAAGTACTTTCGAAACAATACACATATTTCCAGAAGAAAACGCTTAGCTTAATTGCATCTCTTCCCTTCTGGTGGCCCTTTATACAGATTCAATGGTATGCTTTTGTTCGGTTGTTTTTGAAAGGCTAAAATAAATGTTATTGAAATCCTCCACAAGTACTAATCTGGAAAATAAATGGTTTATTTAAATTCTTCTATTTTTCTTATTTTCGATCACGGTTGACTCCGTTATTGAATTGACAATCGCTTATGGGCAAGTAATCTGTTTCATTGTAGCTAACAAGGACACTGAAATTTATTTCATTCTTCTGAACAAACTAACTGCCAACCTTTATTTAAGTATCCTATCATAGAAAAATTCCATAGTGCTCTAACGAAACTGTGTAAGTGAGCGACTGATTACAATTAAATTCTTTTCCTACGATGTCTCGTCCTCTGCGCCGCCAACTACTATAATTTATTCGCGAATACTTTTAATGATTTTGAGAACCACTCCGGAATATTATTTAGCAGAGTGGTCTTGTTGTAGCTGAATGTGCGCAGCATGACAACAACGAATCCAATATCATCGTGACGCCTCAACACGAAGAGACGTAATACAACTCAAGTGCGAGCAAAAGGCCAAACTTCCAACGAATGCTCCTGCATCTACGTACACAACTGCACCTCGCGTACAGCTCATGAATAAAAATTTGTTCTTGTGATGTGTGTGTGTATACATATTTACAATGTACATATATACGTACGAGTAAGAATTGCGGGTTACTGCAGCAAATTCATTATGAAATGCGCAAAAACAGTATGAAGTACAATAACACACATATGTACACATGCACATTTATCATCGAAATATATCAAATTGGCATTAAACATTCATATGCATGTAATTAGAATTTTTATATGTATAAGTACGTCATAGCATACGTTGATATGCCGATATAAGTGCAATGTAATGAAGATTGGCATGTGTTGGTATAAAATGTCGTGATAGCAGAAATTAACCTAATTACTTTTAATTAATAGCTCAATGGTAATGCGCCTAAATATAGGCAAACAAATAACTTAGTTTTATGTAATAATATCTGCTTCGAAGAAGTCGCTTGGTGCATATGTATTTATTTGACAGCGCTGAATTGTTTTGTTGACAGTAATATATAGATACATACATAGAAATTATTCAAATCGACTGCGCTCTATTAATTTGTTAAGTAATTACGAGTACATTTTGATCTGGAACTGTGCCTATAGACTATTCAGAATGGGCAAAATCAATGAATAGTCCCCATGTGCTTATATAGGGTTTTTCAGTAAGAGCGCTTCTACTTTTGAACTTTTTTGAATAAAACACAAACGGTTTGACTTTTTTAACTAATTTTTTTTTTATTATCGAGTTTGAGCATATACATTTAAGTATGAAATTCGATTTCTTTTGCATGACCACCGCGTGCACGTTTTACGAAGTCCAATCGATGAACCCAATTTTCGACCACTCTTTTGCATAAATCGGCCGAAATTCCAGCAATTTCTCGTTCAATATTGGCTCTGAGCTCACAAATCGTCGCCGGCTTGTTACTGTACTGTAGACCAATGACTTCACATAACCCCAAAACGGGACGGCTTGTTAAATGGACCGTAAAATGGCCGTAATGCTCTTAAAGTAGCAGCAACAGAACGATTATTTTCATATTTTGCAATCGTTGCTCAAGTGTGTAGCGTTCCATGATGAAATGTATACTAATGAAGTTTACAAATGACAAGCGAAAAATAAAAAATATTGCGTCGTTCGCCCTCCCTATCGGAAAAAAGTTGAAGCGCACCTATTGAACAGCACTACACTTGGAAGCACTGATTTAAGCAAGTTACTTAGCTGTTAAACTCATGTAAGGTCGCTTTTGCTCGTTTAATTTGTTGCTGCTTTCCCACACACATTTTTCTCTAAAAAACGATTGTAAAGGGTTCTCCAATAGAAGGTGTTATTGGTGAATGGATTGCGCTATCGAGAGATGATTAACGATTTTTTACGGCCGGAATTGGATGGTATTGATCTGGACAACGTTTGTTTTCAACAAGACGGCGCTACGTGCCACTCAAGCAACGAAACCATTGATCTTTTACGGGATAAGTTTCCGCACCGTGTTATCTCTCGAAGAGGTGATCACAATTGGCCACCGAGATCTTGTGATTTAACACCTTGTGATTTTTTTCTTTGGGGCCACGTGAAAGAGAAGGTCTACGCCAACAGCCCAGGGTCGATTCAAGACTTCAAAGATGGAATTCGTGAGGCTATCGAGGACATAGGGCAGACACTTTGCAATTTGGTTATGGAAAATTTCATGAAAGGGATATTGTCCTGTAAGCATGCTCGTGATGGTAATTTGCCTGATGTTATTTTCCACTTTTAACGGCATACCTTCCTCTTTATAATGAAGTATATAGATAAACATCCGATCGTTTATATTAAAAAATAGCATTTTGCTTTGAATATCAAAATAGCACCTCTGTTTGGAAAACCGTATATTATATTTAATGGTAGTAGTGTTTTTTTTTTTTTTTTTTTTTTTTTTTTTTTTTTTTTTATGGAGGTGGCACAAAGCATTGAAAGCCGAAAAGTGTGAGACTTGCCTTTCGGCTCACCCACTAAAAACCCACCCCAGCCCCGTTTCCCTCCCGCGGGACAACCGTTAAGTAGTACTTCACGGGAGGGGGAGCGGCCTATTGCCTCTTCATGAAGATCTGCGCTGTTGTTCAGCGCGACGCAGTTTGGAGATTACTATTTTTGCCATATTACATACAGCGGACCAATATTCTTCTGACTCTAACATAATATCCACTAGGTTATCAGCCGAAATTGGCTTCCCCACCCTAGTGCTTAATTCCTCCCTTTCGAACACAAATCGCGGACAGACAAAGAAAACATGTTCTGCGTCTTCTACAGCTGGTGCACAATGAGAACAGTACGGGTCGTCTTCGTGCTTAAACCTATATAAGTAGGATTTAAAGCACCCATGTCCCGTCAGTATTTGGGTCAGGTAGTAATCTAACTGTCCATGTTCACGGTTAACCCATTTGGAAATTGTGGGAATCAAACGGTACGTCCAGCGTCCGTTGGGGGACAAGCTCCATTTCTCCTGCCATGAACGCAGGCTACGCTCTCTTGCTATCTTGCGTATTGTCACCCGTTCTGAAGTAGCTTTTTTTGGTATATTTCAGCATACTCTGTTGCCATTAGGTTGATTGGGAGTAGTCCTGCTATAACCATAATGGCGTCTTCCGATACCGTGCGAAACGCGCAGCACACTCTGAGGGCACTTAATCGGTACACTGATTTCATGCACTTCACATATGAGGTGCAATTTGTGGCTTCCGCCCATGCTGGAGCTGCATACAGCATAATCGATGAGACAACAGAGTTGAGTAGTCTCCTACAGTTTTGCCTAGGGCCTCTGATGTTCATCATTATTCGTGTTAGCGCAGTTACTGCTTCTGCTGCCCTGCTGCTCGCGTACGCCAAGTGCTCTTTGAAATTTAGCCTACGGTCGATTATTACTCCCAGGTACTTAATGAATGGCTTCGATCTTATGCCATGATCGCCCACCATTATGTTGGCCGACTCCACAATCTTCCTGCTGCTAATTAGTACTACTTCGGTTTTATGGTCCGCAAGAGTTAGACCACTGTTGCACAACCATTCCTTTACCATGCCAACAGCTTGGGTGCATGCTTCTTCGGCTTGATGAAGTGATTTAGCCACGACCACAACAGCTATGTCGTCAGCAAATCCTACAATTTGTGACCCTTGAGGCAGATTGAGTCGCAGAACTCCATCGTACATAACGTTCCATAACAAAGGGCCGAGGACTGAGCCTTGTGGAACTCCGCCAGTTATTTTGTACTCTTTTACACCAGCATCGGTTTTATAACGCAGGGTTCTGTCGGAAAGGTAACTGGCGACAATCCTACGAATGTACATTGGAATGTGGAAACTATCCAGCGCGATTAGAATTTTGCTCCAATTCGCCGTATTGAAGGCATTCTTAACGTCCAGCGTCGCAATTAGGCAGTACTCCTTGCTACCGTATAGCCATCGAGTACCTTCAATCGCCTTCTGTGCAATGGTTTTGACTGCAGATACAGCATCTGTGGTTGAACGGGCTTTCCGGAATCCAAATTGTCGGGGTGATAGACCGCCTACATCCTCTATAGCAGCCTCCAGGCGATTTGCGATCAGGCGTTCCAGGATTTTCCCTGCGGTGTCGAGCATGCACAGGGGGCGGTAGCCTGAAGGATCTTCCGCAGGCTTAGATCCTTTTGGAATTAAAACCAGTTTCTGTAGCTTCCACTGGGTTGGAAATGTACCTTCCTTTAGACATGCATTGTAGAGATCTACAAAAATGTCGGTACGACTTTGGATTGCTACTTTTAAGGCCTCGTTGGGGATTCCATCCGGGCCTGGAGCTTTATTGTTTTTTATCCGTTTTATGCTCATCAGGAGTTCTTCTTTGTTTGTTAATTGCACATTTTGGTCGCCTTCTCCGAGTCTTACCAATTCGTAGTCTCGTATAGTGTCTTGCACGGGGAACAGTGTTTCTACCACATTACGTAGAGTAGCTGGGCATGTTGTTGGAAGTGGCTTAAATACTTTAAGTTTTTTCATAACAAGCCTGTATCCAAGGCCCCAAGGATCATTATCGGAATCGTCGCATAGCTGGAGGAAACACCGGCGTTTACTATTCTTAATTGCCTTTTTTAGCGCTTTTCTTCTTTGCTTGTATTGGATCTGGTTTTCCCGGAAACTGTCCCTACCCCTGGATCTTTGGTAGGCTCGCCTGGCTCTTTTACATTCGCTGCGCAATTCTGCAATGTCTGCTGTCCACCAGTAGACAGGTTCGCTGTTGTGCCTGTTGGGCCTAGTTTTGGACATGGCTGCATCGCATGCTTCCGTTAAGTGTTTCATGGTTTGCGTAGTCTTTTCAGATGCATCCCCCGTAAGAATTACATCTGCGAGCATGATCTCAATAACCTCAGCCTCCATTGTTTTGACTTTATACCTCGTCTCGCAGTTATTTGGGAACCTTTCTTCGCCATGCCGCCTTATTTCACAGATTATTGCGAGGTGATCGCTCCGGGTGTAATGCTGGCTGAGGAACCATTTCGTGTAGCGAACAAGACTAGGACTCACGAACGTAAGGTCGATTATAGATCCCGTTCCCGCTTTTTGGTACGTTTGTTGATTTCCTGTATTCATCAAGGCTATATCTAGCATGGAAAACGCTTCTAGAAGGGCTTGACCTCTAGGGTTTGTCCGTGGGCATCCCCAGTTGACAGCCCAAGCGTTGAAATCACCGGCTACAATGACAGGTTTATGCTCCTTTACGTCCTGGGCGAGGTTCTCTAGGATACCTGTTGCTTCCAGCAGGGTTAAGCTGGGAGGTAGATAGCAGCTGTAAATGTATGTACCCTCAACGCGCGCACGTACAAATCCGCGGGCTCCCTTCACGCTCATCAGTTGGGATCTATTTGTTCCACAGTTCCAGATCGCTGATTTGCCTGTTGTGTCAGAGGCCCAGCCGTTGCCTTTTTTGTGTCTATAGGGCTCACTAAGTATAGCAACATCTATTTTCTGTTCCCGTATAGTCTGCTCGAGAAGGTCCTGAGCGCTTTCGCAGTGGTTGAGATTAAGTTGCAAGATCTTCATTTCTGCCGGATTTCTTTAAGAGCTCTCAGATATTGAGGGCACTTGCTGCTGGTCATCGCATGTGCTGTATCACTTGCCTTTTCCTTCTTGCACATTATACAGCTTGCTGTTTGTGTGCAGTTTTTGGCCTGGTGGTCCTTATTGCCACATTTGAAGCAGGTGTTTGTAAGGTCAGCTGTGCTTTTACAGCTTACTGCCACATGCCCATATTCCATGCATTTAAAGCATCTCTTTGGTTCGTTCTTCTCCCGTATGCGACAAATTACGAGGCCTATACGGATTTTCTTAGCTTCCACCAGTTTGGTAGCGATTTCCGGTGTTACCTTTAGCGTCGCCGTTTGTGTTCCTCCATAGGCTTTTCGCAGACCCAAGATGGCTGAGATAGGTACCTCTAGTTCTTGGAATTGCTTTGCTACCGCCTCATGGACTTCTTCCTTTGTCGTGATTTCATCAAGGTCACGAATTTCGACCTGCCTCAGCTCCGTAAGCGCCCTGACATCTACAGTTTCCCCTAAGGCCGCCTTAACAGCTTCATGAACCTTCGAGGTATTTGGGTCTGATGATTTTTCCAGCAGCAGCAGTAACTCTCCTTTGGCTGTTTTCTTTACTCCTTGTATATTATTGCTAAGCTCCTTAAGACTTGGCTCTGTCTTAACGCGCTTCAGGATTTCGGCATATGAGATGCTACCAGCGCTTTTGACTACAATAGCGTCCTTACGTGGTGGTCTTCTCCGTCTTCGATTGTTTTTGGCGTCGCTATTTTCCGCCTTCTTATCGTCTCGCTTTATAGTATTCTGCGTAGACCCCTTTTGGTTCTTCTTCGATTTAACCAATTGCCATTTTCCCGTGCTTGTTTGCTCATTCGTTGTAACCGGCGTATTCCTCAGGACTTCAACCCGGCTAGTTTTGCTTCTTTTGGCTGAGCTTACGGCGGCGTTAACAATTGCCCTCTTTGGCGTGCAAACCGTTGTGCGCTTGATCAGAGGTGATGTTTGCGTCCCTTTGTCTTGAATGACAGGTTTCGCCTCATTCGTCCCTCTTGGTGCCTGATTCATCGTGGTAAGGACAGATCTTCCTAGTTTTTTATGGAGATCCGCTATATTCGCTATCAGATCCCTCATTGGCTGATTGATGTTTCGCTTTGGAAGCTCCATCATTTCCGCTAACTCCTTGACTTTATCGCCAATTGCTTGGTGAATTTCTTCAGCCGTCATCGCCTTCACGAAACCGAAGTGCTGCATACACGGTGACGCCGATCTAGTCCTTGCTGTGTCTGGTGGCGAGTGCGTCAGCCTTGAACTCCTTTGGAAAGGGTTCTTAAGGAAGTCCCCACAGCCATTATTGCCATCTGCAATAGCTGTTGTGATTTTTGCTGATACTTCAGCCTCTTCTGTCGTTTGTAGTTTTTTATTGCTTGTATTCATTTTGTGTGGGCCCCAACTTCTAAGTCGTTATCCATATTCCGATGCGTAGTCACCATTGACGATTCCATGGTTGTCTTTGCATGCAGGGAGGCCATGCTAGGGTTGACAAAGGCTCCTTATGGGAGCTTAAGTTCAGAGCCGAATCAGTGTTAACTAGGAATATTACATCTAGACCTACGCCGACACTTAATGGCGACGGAATATGGAGCGTTCCTAGAGATTTGCCATCATTTTAACGGGGCGGGGGCAACTGCACCATTAGCCTGAATGCCGTTTCTGCTGGATACCACTCCGCATACTAAGGAAACAGAATAGTGCAGTCGTCAGCTCAAGATTTTACCTATATCCAATCATTTTCCAGTACGCCATAATTAAGACCTTACTGGGCTCAGTCTTAATGTCATTGTTGATGGTTTGGCAGCCGCACCTAACATGGTGAACAGACGCTGACCAGGAAGCCGTCCATTATGGAGCCGTCGCGCCTGGTTTTTTGTATTACTCATCATGCCTACACATGATGAGGTGGACACCTATATCTAAGAGGCGGTGTCTTCTCGCCACTGTCACAAGAACTTCATCAGATTTATGCTGGCTTTTATACCGCATCCTCCGCTCCTGATCGCTCAATTGTCGGGGGTTGCTTATTCGTTTAAACTTATTTCGCAACTGGCCTGCTACTACAGGCTTTCC